>CALNHX010000804.1:0-283356 GCA_940337035.1 Agriotes lineatus
GGCAGAACGCTAAGTAAAATACAATAGCAACATGACAGATGCAATCAATATTCAAAAAGGAGTCAGGCAGGGGTGTGTTCTTTCTCCAATGTTGTTCAACATCTACTCAGAAGTTATATTTCGTGAAGCATGGAAAATGAAGCAGCAGGTGTGGTAATCAATGGGAGTCCAATCAATAACATCAGGTTTGCTGATGACACGGTCCTGATCGCGAGTAGCCTGAAGATCTGCAGAGATTGGTAAATAAAGTAACAACAGTTAGCGAAACATATGGGTTACCTATTAATATTAATAAAACGAAACTTATGGTGATTTCAAAAAATAATAACAATGCAGACGACCTAACCATTGATAATAGACCGGTGGAAAAGGTGCAACATTTTAAGTACCTTGGCACTATAATTAACCAAGATTTCACACATGAGACGAAATATTGTCAAGAATTGAGGCAAGCTAGACAAACATTTATTAAATTGAACAACTGCTAACAACTCAAAATCTGTCATTAGGTTTGAGAGTAAGAATGGTTAGATGCTATGTGTTCTTAGTGCTACTATACGGGGTCTAGGACATCTCGGCGCCGCCATCTCGGCGCGGGACCAGCTCGGCGACGGGACAACTCGGCGCGGAGCCATCTCGGCGCCAGCCAACTCGGCGCGAGGCCATCTCGGCGCCGAATTTAAATTCGCAAACTATAGTGTGCACTAAGTAAAAAAAATATTATAAACAAATAATAATAAAGTGATCGCCAAGAAGCTGGCAACAAATGAAAAAAAATTATTTAGAATTTCTTGGAAAATCACTGACGACCAGAGGGGTTGCAAAGTGATTACAATGAGCAAACAAAAGTTGTCACGTGACGTTGAATTGTGTGGTACATAATTTCTTATTATTTTTGTGGTAAGGGGAGGCTTCATGTCGACAGGTTGACATTTCATTATTTTAAATTGTAGCTTTGGCTATTATAAACTTGAAATGTGATTTTATAATTTTATTTTAACTAGTTGGTAGGTATGGTACTAAGAACAATTTTAGTATATAATAGCCAGAACTACAGTTTAAAATAACTACAGTGTCAATCAGTCACATAAAACCTATCTTCATTGCAAATATAATAACCACAAGTTATGTACCAACACAATGCAATGCAGTGACAATGTTTGTTCTCAATGGTTTCCCTAGATTGCATTTCCATATGAAAAAATCTGCAAAGGGGTTTACACTAAACTTCGGGGTGTACACTGAACTTCCCTAGCACGAGTTACATCCATTTGCAAAAAATGCGAATTACATCAATTTGCTCCCGCAGGCGAATATTTCGAGCCGAATTTCTCCTACGTTAGAGAGACACCATATTGTTCTGTCTCACTTGTGATGTCTATCCTGTATCTGTTAGGTCTAATTTTTGACATGATAAAGCCTGAGCTATGTACAAATTATTACGTTTATCCATTTTTCAGTTAAAGTAAAAATAAAAAAAAATTAATTTTTTTAAGGTGCTCACCTTGTGTATATTACTCTAAGATGTTTTCGGTTTTATTCCAGGTAGCTATATAACCTGCATGCAAAATATCGCCTTCTTCCAACAAATATTTGTTGAGCTATACCGCCAACAGGCAGACAGAGAGATAGGACAGAATAGAGAAAAAAGCATTTTAGCTTAATTGTAACTATTATAGTTATTTATGTATCAAATATATAAATGTAGGACTTTCTTGGAGTATTTTATGCAGATCGAGCTTAGCGTAGCGGTAAAGAGGACGAGTCAAATAAGGTTTGATTATGTACGAGCTGTATGCAAAGCTTTACGTTCGACTGCACTGCAGAATATATTATTTTATCTACAATATCATTTATATTACACACAGAAAATTCAAGTTGCTGTTCAAACATTTGATAGTTTTGAAGTGCGCTTCTTCTAGGTTAATTGCGTTATTAATATCAAGAATAACGATCTATTACCATAAGGTATTAAAGATGAATTTCTTTCTATTATTTGTAAAGTTTTCAGTCACCTAATACAATCTTCTTTCCTGATTTAATAAAATGACATTTATTTTCATAATAACTATTGAACATTGACAGGCAAAAAGGTGAACTAGGTGGCACTTTATGGACGCTAAATAATAAAGTGTTTTTTGAAGCAGTCGAACATAAGCCTAGTCATGTTAAACATTTAAAAACATGTTGGCCACGTGGTGGCCTAGGTTATAATAAACAGATTAAACATAATATGCCTTTGTACAAAGTCTTTTCAGTAAGAAGGTATAGAGACTTGGAAGTTGAAATTTATAACTCTTTTTATATTAATTTCCACATAGGCTATCACTGAAGTTGAGCATTTTATCATGATTGTGGATTTAGTTGCCGAGGCCCGTAGGGCCAAAGCAAATAAACCACATGCGGATAAAAGGAACTTCCAGTGCCGAGAGGTACATTGTTTTTTAAATCGAGAAATCGCGAAATGACAACATTTTAACCAACTTTTGTAGGTTATGTTGACGTCGGTTTGACGTTTACCTATCGCCCAGCCGCCTAAAAAAAGTCGTAAAACAATGGATTACTTCACTGCCGATTTCTCGTATTTTTTTCGAATATGAAGAAATGTCGAATTTCATTTTGGCTAGCTTTTCTAATGGTATTAGAAAAATAGCACGCTGAATTGTTATAAAAGTGATTTTTAAATGTTGGTAATAAATTAAACCACTCGCTTTGCATCGCTCGCTCGTAAATTAAACGTGAAAAACTCTCACTTTTCTTAACTTGTAGAACAATCTATTATTAAATACGCCTAACATGAGACTAAATGATGAAAATATGTAACTAACTTAAGTATACAGGGTACAGCATTGGCGTTCTTAATTGTTCGACAGCAGAATTCTACTAAGATTTTGTAAAGAACACTAATTACATAGTGATCCAATTGGCGCAACTTGAGTAATTTTTGTTGGCTCACTTCGAAAATACTTTTTACCCCTTTATACGAAAGTGACATTTTCTGTCTGTTCCCTAGTCGGTTTCCAATGGCAGTGGGAGGCAATATAATAGATTGACTCCCGTTGCCATTAGAGACTGGAGACAATGTTAATAATAAATTAACTAGCTTGCTGATTTTTCATATTAAAATTTTTTTTTCATAATTTTTGATCATCTGACCTATACTCAAAAATCAGCTGAGTGTAAATAAAAGATGATTTCTTTCAAATTCTGTAATAAAAAAGGGGGTTGCTATTTAAAAAAAAATTAATGACGTCATACCTCTTACACGGGTCACCTTATATGTATAGATTTTATGGAAAAAATACGCAAATAAAAATAAAAACGGACTGGTCAGAGCGTTTTTTCCTAAAGTTACTCCTAAAGTTTTTAACAATTTTATCCACTACTTTCGAAAGCACTGTATAGACTTATGACAGCAGCAACAGTGATGACAGTTAATGAATTCTAAAGCTTGCTGTTGAAATTACTTTTATATTCCATGGCCAACCCTCTATGTAATTTCTTTTTGAACACACGTATAAGATACGAGAGAAAATACGTATTTCATAAAATTACTGTCAATTTTAACAAATAAATTGCTCAGATTGCTCTCATATTTTTACTTCAAATTTCAAATCTTAACATCTTTAATAATACCTATTAATTTTATCAAAATATTAATGATACCTATTGATATTAAGTTTAGGGCAATAAAATACAATTACATAAATTGATAACTATGACTGTTCATTTAAACATGCTAAATGGAATTACAACCATGTGTAAAATCATTAAGAAGCCAATATTTGAATGTCTCGTAGTTAGCATGGGGGTTTTGTATGTTTCGTCCGTGACCGCAGCACCCTGTATAACGTAAAGAAGTAATGTTAGATGAGGTCTTCGGAATTATAAGAAAGTCACGATTTTTATAAGACACTATTCCAGATTTTTAATAATAATCTAAGCTAACATGCTGCAGCAGACCGTAGTAGATATTTACTAAACAAGTGGAATAATTAATATACGTGTGTGTAAGTTACAAACAACGTACGCAGCACGAGTTATGATGCACTCAAGTATCTAATGATGCATTATTACACAAGTATTGTACAAAATTTTATCTACAACCGCCCAAAATTGAGAAAAGTGCATTATGACACTACTTTAGTTAGGTAATGAAGCCATTACACCACTACTGCTGTAATAGAAGTTTATTACACCACTAGTAGTTGTAATGAGCTGCATTACATAAGGGAAATAGTGTCAATTGAGTGACATAATAAGTTACTTATCCCACTCGAGTAGAAAAAAAAATTGTAGGCATAAAATTATGCCTTAATTGCCAGTATATAAAGCAACATATGAGCATTAGAAGGCAAGAAAGCGACCAAGAATGGATAATTACAAAATTTTCATGCAAGAATTTTAATTCTATTATTACCATACCCCATACTGGCATTTTTGAGTCAACCAGGCATGAATTTTGCATTTATTTATGTGTCGTGCGCTATTTAGGTGTTACCGATTTTGGCCGTTTACTTCAATTCCTGACTCTTAAAACGTAATTTTCTGGACTTAGCGCCTCTAACACTTGCACGGCAGTATCACCCTATGCTAGTATACCGTTTAAAACAAGCAAACTAAAATGAATAAATAATTATTATAAACCAATATCGTCTAATGAAGCTAATTTAAATTATATTTTTAACGTAGGTATGTAATCTGTATTGTACTTACCCGCAAATATCGTTTTAGCTGCTTACACAATATTACCTTCGCTATTACAACGTACATGTCAGATCTACATACACGCACCAACTCATTCTTTGTGCACGCGCCGTATAAATGCGAATGCTGCTGTTATTCGATTCGTCAGAGGATATCATAAATTATGCTTATATTGTACCGGGAACACCTTATTCCGTTTTGCTTAATATGTAACTTAATAGGAACTTATCGCATTCTTTTAGTTCTGGAGATTTAGCACCCAATCGAGGTCAGTAATTCAGTAATTGTATTACCATGAAGTATTCGAATACCGCGAGTAATTTCAAATACCGCAGGTAATTCATATACTTGTAAAGTAATTTAAGTAATTTAATTATACAAAAGTAACTGAGTAATCGAATTTACTAATTAATTACCTTCAAAAAGTAATTGTCAAGTACTTTTTATGAATAATAGCAATTCTCAATTACAAATAACGTATTTTGAAAAGTAATTCAATTCCAAGGCAAATGAACAAAAAGGAAATTCATTAGTCATTTAATTACAAAGTAATAAATTTTGCCCATTTCTGGCTGAGCCCTATGATATTGGTATTTACTCTTTGCATTTTTATTTTCAGGTTTTCCAGTTTTCCGCAGTTTAACAAAGTTCTAAGGTCCGCGTTAATATTATTTTAATAGACACATTTTCTTCTTTAGAACGCCTTCACGAATTAGAGACTATTTTACTTGCGGTATCTTTATATGCAGCGGTGATTCGCAAATTTTAGAACACTTCCGTTTCTCCTTTGCTGAAAGGTGGTCATGAAATAAGGCAATTTCAATTGTGAAGTTTCTCGGCCTTAGAAATGATTTCATGTCGTTACGCATTTGTATGAAGATGTGGCACCAAGTAGACACTGCTCTTTATTCATCTGAGATGTTTTCTGTGTTTAACCTCAAAAACGCCATGTGCTGGTAGATGAGGCAATTTTCACTGGTAATTGATTCATCTGGAAAGCTTGCTTTCGCTATTTAATGCAAGCTCCAAATTCTTCGGTTTCTTTGGCTATTTATCTTTTGGTAAACTCTACGATATCAAATTTCCTCAAACGCTACCGGAGCACGTTTGGATGTCGGTTTAACTGTGTGTCTGTATAGCCAGGATTAGAGAGATTCTTGGCCCGGTAAACTTCCATGTAGGGCAACAGTTCGTTTTTGCGAAGGATTTCAGGAGCTGTTATCGAGGCTGATGCGTTTCACTTGTGTTGCATTTCTATTGCCTCAAGCTTAGAATTATTTAGTAGCTTGTCAGCTCAGGAAATCTTTAGGAGACGTTCCAATGGGAACCACTTAGTGTATGGTAATTTAAATTTCAAATTTTTGAAAATACGTGAACTTTGACACTTTTTCAGTGGTAGTTGACGGATTCTTTCTGAACATTGACGGCAATTATTAATGTAACATCTACTAAAAACCTGAAAGTCAATCGCGTGATGCCACCCTTCGGGTATTGCATGTTATTGAACTAGTTTAATTAAGTTAAGAAGCCTCGTTGAAGGTCATCATGTATTGAATATAAAATAACCAATTTAGACTGTACAGTCGCGGAATTAAAAATCCGGGCGAATCTTATAGAGGACTTTTGCAATTTTTGGGTAATGTAAATTGGGCTTTGCGTTTCTAGGTTAGTAACTGTCAGTGAAACAATGAGGCATGCTGTCATATACGAGTAATTATTTTGACTTTGACTAATTTCACTAGTAACGTGATAAGTAAAGTAAAGTAAGATATACACTGAATCGTTTTAAGTGGCCGGATTTTTAATTCCGAGACTGTACATACAGTGACGTCACTTAGGGAATCGTTACTTTTCGGTTATACTGCTCTGTGCGGCTTTCGGTTCTCAAACGCCATATGTCTCGGTTTTGAGTATCCTTCTCCTGGACTTGGTAGTTGCTCATCGTGTCTCTTACTCCGTTGTTCCATGATCTTCTTGATCTTCCTTTTTTGCGTCTTCCCAGGGAGAATCCATCTAAAGATTCGTTTTGGCCAGCGCTGGTCATCCATCCTGAGCAAGTGCCCAAACAACTTAAGGCGTATCTGTTATATTCTCTATAGCCCTCGTTCTCCATTGAATTTCATCGTTTGTGATATGTTAGATTCTGGATAACACGCGTTTCTTCTGAGGTAATCCATTTCCACGGCCTGCAGTTTTCTTTGTATTCGCTGTTAATTGTCCATGCTCATTGCGCTTACATATCTTTCATTTTTGCAAAGTTACCCCAGAAAAACAGGGGAGATAGCGGTCAGCCTGGTCTGAGTCCTTTTGTACGCATAAACGGCTCTGAAAGTTCCTTACCGTTTTTTATATACGCCATATTATCTGTATATATTTCTTTTATGATGTTTATGAGATGTTGATTTATGTTCTTGGTGTTAAAGCTTTCCATAATTATTTCGAGGTACCGAGTAATAGGCGTTTCTTAAGTCGATGAAGACTAAGTGAGTTTCTTCTCTTACTGCTATTCGCTTTTCTATTAGTGGTTGTATGACGAATATATTGTCAATACACGATTTACCTGTTGTTAAACTGAAGCGTTACTGTAGTTATTAAACTATTTTCTACATATTTGAGCATTTCTAGTGGAACTTCCCCGGGACACAAGTTAATTATAATGTCTATTTCAGTACCGTTTAGTCCAACATCTTCATAGAGGTATTCTATTATATATTCTTCTAATAGTTTTTTATAATGGTTCATCCAAGTAGGTATGTTTGCTTATATTGCTGTAACCTTTTTTCAAGGCTTTTTAGTATTGCCATACATCAGTAGATTGGGCTTCACTTATCATAGTATCAATTTCTATGCATTTCCATTCCCATGCAATATTTCTGCAACTAGGATTTTTTTCTCTTTGTTTTCTGTTTAAATGTTTATATTTCTATAGTGTTTCGTATGTTCTTAAACCTAACCATTTATGACACACTTCTTAGTTCTACCAGAATGGTTTCCTTCTACCCACTTTTTCGTTTCCTAAAGCGTCCTTAGTGGCTTGTAAATTTATTTTGTTAGTTTGACGTGTTTGTCTACTCATGCTGCTGTTGCTGTATAGTTATCTAATACCTTCTTCCTTTAGTAAATGGAGGGTATACTTTATGTATTGCTGTGATGTATTCTTGGTATATGTTGGAGATGGTACTTTTTTCACACCTATAGGAGGTATTATAATGTTTGCTAAAACCAAATAGTGGTTTGAATTACAGTTCGGTCCCCTTTTTACAGGTACATTTTGTAATAATAATAATAATAATAATAAACGTCTTTATTTCTTCCAACTAGAATTAATTACATTAGCATTTTTTACAGAAACTTTTAAGTTAAGTAAGACTGTAATCTCAAGTTTGAGACAAAATTGCAACCATAAATAAAACGTGTTCGGCCCACATAAGAAAATTTAAGAATAAAGTAGACAGAAAGTACCAGCGCACTTTATTCAAAAAAGCAGACTAATGTTTTTTATGCAAAGTTGCAAAGTTAAAGTAGGTAATGCGTTCTTGCTCGTTAGACTTGCATAAATTGAAAAATGTAAGTATTTCAACGCAAAAGCATTGAACAGAAGAAATGCGTACTGGATAAAATGGAAAACTACGACGTAACTATCGAGATAACCTACTAATGGTTTAAAAAATTAAATTATGAGGTAGCGGGACGGAATTCCTTTATGAATAGTGTTACCCATAGAAGTGAATCATTCCTGCCCACCGCAGGTTCCAGGGGCTTTCTGACCAGGGACGCCACACCCGCTTAGAGCCTCTTTCCCAGAGTTACGGGCGAAATCCATACCGATAGCAAAAGCGGAGAAGAGGAACTTCCATTCGGCGGAGCTGGTGCAAGTCGCAACCCTGCTTTTAGAGTTGGTATAAAAAGGTTGGGAAGCCATACAAGTCTGTAGTCCAGTGCCGCACAAAAAGAAAGCTTGCAAATACTGGACAATTCAAGACAGAGGATTGTTCCAGATGATGATAGTTGAAATTATAATAACTTGTGTCACACCAATCTCGTGCCACGAGATACTGTATTCACCTTCTTATAGGATTAATTTAGAAGAGGTGTGACTATACTCCTTAAGGTAGTAGCGCTATCTCCCACCAGTTGTTTTGGGACTGATGAGTAAGTCCGACAGAAGTAAAAACAATCTATATTTCGGTGATGGCCAAAACTAAAGTAACCTCTAATTATGCTTTGAGCATTGACAGAAAAGTTTATGACTCTAATATGTGACATGCAGGTGAACATGTAACGAAAATTGTGAACATCAACTCCATCCCTATTTATTGCAACATCCCTGTCGTTTAGCATAAAAATGGCCTGGCCCCATAATCCATTAACTCTTCCCCATATTGCCACCTGGGTGCAAACTAGTTGAAACACGTATCGTATTACTCGCGAACGTTAGCACTTCCAGCATACACTCAACCTTTTCAGATTTTTTCTCCAGCTTTTCCACCACACACCTTATATTAGATATAAAAACGTTTACTACTCCCTTAACTATTTCTTTATAGGAACTTTTACAGTTCAACGATTTCAATAGTGCGAACCACAGTTTCACGACCTTCTGCAAGCGCCACAGTTTCTTTCACTAACAATCCCGTTTTCACCAATTTTATTAATTTTGTTGTCTAAATAGCTTGGAATACAATGCTCTTTCTTCCTACGTCCAGCGCAGACCAATGAACGTCAAGGCTATAGAAGCAGTTAGCAATCACTCCTTGATTTGCAATTAGGGCTGTCCACTCCTACTCTTCTAACTGCACCCAGTCATATTTGTTACCTCGTATCATAATAACTGGGGTAAATTGTGAACTCCACCAAAACCTACACTCAGGTACTTCAATCTTGAATTATTTCATTTGTACGTCCTACTATTTAGAAGTGCAGGACAGAACAGTGGTTTCCCGCTTTACACCCGTATCACTAGCGGCCACCATTTCCATCTTACTCTGGACTATCTCGATAGCATTATGTAAGGCTTTTATTTCTGCACGACTGTCGAATGCTACTACCCTTGCAGACTCTTCTTTGCGATTTTATTTTCACATTTCCAAGGTTACATATTGTGGGAGTTGGCTTTGACCTTGAATTGAAATTTTTGTGGTGGGGTGTAGATAAAGCATTGAATGTGGCATTGACTTTAAACAAGGTTTGGCCTTAAAAGTGGTTTTAGAAGTGGTCTTAGCCTTGAAAGTGGCTTTGACATGAAACTCAAGGCCAAGCGGTCAGGGGAGGCTTCAGAACTGTCCACTTCATTCTATAACCAGTAAACTACATACACAAAAAATGTAAACCTGCCGGATTAAATTCTTCCATTGACGTAAATGGTATAGCACACGT
Source organism: Agriotes lineatus (assembly GCA_940337035.1). Taxonomy (NCBI): domain Eukaryota; kingdom Metazoa; phylum Arthropoda; class Insecta; order Coleoptera; family Elateridae; genus Agriotes; species Agriotes lineatus. The sequence goes on from CALNHX010000804.1 coordinate 10,084, forward strand.
TGGGTTTTTAGAATTTAGACTATAAAGCGTCACTCAATAATTCTGTCTTTGAAGCATTGGTTGATGAAACTAACATTTTTAAATGTGGAAGAGCAGGCAGGTGGTATTGGCCACGAAGTGGCAGCAATTACACCTGAAAAATTGTGAGAGAAAGAATATAATGTTTTTGATTTAACTCAAAATCAATACACCCTATGTTCGTAGATATGCAAAAATTACCAGTTGAAGAAAACCATTTTATGTAGCCGGGGTTAACTATTAAAGGATAAAAAAAACGAGCTGCAAAATTGTCAAAATTTTGTTTATTTGTTTCAGCACTAATGTAGTTTACCTAGAGTTAGTTTCCAAACTAACTTCTAAGACGTCATACAAACGATTTTTTAAGGTGGAGAAAACCAAGGCAAATTTATTTTGAAAATGGCTTAAGTTTTGTTGTAGCCCACAGCGAACTTCAGTAGCTCCAACAATTTTTACTAACAATAAAAATAAGTACTTTATGAACTAAAACGGCAACTGGCTGAATATATCTGCTCACTTCCTTCATTTCGGAGGACTATGAAAAGCCGTTATTAAATCCGCGAAACACCACCTAAATCTGTTTGTTGGAGAAGCAGCATTAATATTCGAAGAATTCAACACATTATTAGCAAAAATAGAGCCTATAGTATATTCCCGCTATTTAACCACTATGTCATCCGATCTCGAAAATATAGTTTTTCTGTCTCCAGTCATTTTGTCATCGGACGGCCTATCAGTTCTGTGTTTGATCCGCATCTAAGCCGTCTTCCAAAATTACGATTGTTAAGCTTCCAACGTGTACAGCTATTTTTGTTCAACACAGACATCTTAAGCAGGCGACGCGACGGTGTGATGCCTTTCTATGGCGTTTACAGATGCTCTACCGAAGCGATAGATTCGACAAGTCGTTGCTGTTCGGAGAGTTTATTACGAGGCGAGAGCTCTTAATATACGTGAATAATACTTAAAATTGTAGAACAAGCCAGCAAGTAAAAATTACAGTCTACACAAGATTTTATCCTCCAACAATAGCAATTGATAGTAAAGATAATACTTTTCACGTTGTGTCAAATCTCAGAACTTATTAAAAAGATGTTTGTAATTATTAATTTGTAAAATAAATGGTTTATTGCCTGTACTATTGTATTTATTGACAACTCATGTAAATAATGATCCGGCTATTGCATGAGAAAACTCTTATCTGCGAGGGTTAGGATTTAACACCCAGTATAGCATTTACTATTGAGTATAAATTTTATTCAAGATTGGCAAATACCCGACTTTCTTGCATCTGACAGTATAAGCTATAGCTTTACAACGTAAACAAACATGATCGATCGCAAAAATTAGCGTAATTTTAACTCAAAATACCAACAATCAACGAATTTCGCGTCAGGTAAATATACAATGCAATTATGAAGTAATACTTATAATCTGTTTTGTTGTTCTGACGCCAAAAGGACGTCGCCTTGGCAACTGTTTCAATTTTCGGTTCTGGTCTAAAAATCTGTTGCCATCCCCAAAATCAAGCGACGTAATAAAAATGTTCTGGAATGATCCTGAGGCTGGAAAACTCTCTCTGGACTTTGTAAATTGTCTATTCTTGAAGCAGCCCAAAGCTAAAGAGCCTCCGGATCTGCTTTCCTGTTAGACTTTACCTTATAAGATGGGCTTCCTACGCTGGATACAATTTTCACTGACGCCATGGTGATTACACAAGTCTGATTTATTCCTGGCTTCTGCTATCTGGACGTAAATAGCAAGGACGGTCTGCTATACACGCTGGATACAAATTTCAGCCGATCTCTTCTCCGGAACTCGTAGAAAACGCCTCGGTGTTGAACGCACTTGGTCAAATCTTGCAGCACAGATCCTTCTTCATTGGGATATTTTAGCACAATGAATTTCTACACACAGAAGGACTGCACACTGAAGATAATTAAAAACAACTTATCGACTTCAACAGAATACTTTTATATTCAAAGGTTTACAATACTCTGTGAGGCAAACTTACACACAGCTCAATTTTGTATGGCTTGTGTTGGCATAAATAAAAATTGAACATCAGGTAACTTAGCAACTAATACATCAGTTCTGGAAGTAAGATTTGATACAATTGTTTTACTTAGAAACTAAACTGTTTTCGATAACTGTCAATCGTAGCACTTTGTAACTTAAATCTCTGCTTTTAATCACGCTCGTTTTAATTATACTGTTTTCAAAAGTTTTGATTAGCACTGCACTATTATTCTTTGTTCTAACTTAGCTTGCCTTATCATGAGTTTTGAATTCTATGCTTTTTTACATCGCTTTTCCTCTTTGAGTTGCGGTAGCGTTTTGCTGGCCCTATAAAATCATATAATTTTCGTAATTCTCAAAACATCTCTGTATTATATAAAATTCAGAATCTTATATTGACGTTATCAAAATCAAATCTGTCAGTCACGTAAATTCAGGTGCGTTTGCCATAACGAGCGCCTTTTATGAAAATTAAGTTAAACGTAACCCTTCAGATTATGTTTTAATCTAATTCTAACCTCTGTCAATCAAATTATAGCTACTGCTAACCACATCCTGTGCATTTATTAGTGTATAACAATTACTTTAATGTTGCAATAAACAAAATATCAATGTTGTGCCTATTTGAAGCTTTATTTCACTTTCGCCTTAGTTATGCAACCTGAATTGCTGTGGGCATTAAACCATTGCAATATAATTGTTATGTTTATCAAGCGCAATTAATCTTGAGAGTTTGTTAGACTATAATAGGAAATATGAAGTAAGTGGACATAAAAACTTTATTTTTTGGAATACTTTATTAAAGGATACGGCTCTTTACGTACAGTTCAACAAAAAGTGATTCAATTTATCCATCAATTAGAGGACTACAAAATGGATACTATATATTCGGGTAAATTATGACGATGTATACGTTAAAAATACACACTTCATGTCCTTGAAATAAAAATTGTAGTTCTATCTTGTATCTTCCTTCTGGTATCAGCGGCGGAAATTTTTCCCCATCTATATTCCAGTTGCATATGACGTATTTTATATTCTACAAAGAGGCCGTTTTATTTTTTTAGTAGTTGAACTCACAATTAGATAAAAAGATAAAGCTAAATATATTATAAAATATTTCCAACGGACCGTGTTAATATAAAAAAACTTACTAACGAGTAAGAAAGTTTTTTGGTTTAAACCAATTGCTTAAAAATTGCTACATTTTTAAAATCTAATTTCGGACATTTGTTACATAAACCACATTTTTCAAATAGCAGCCATTTTTGCAGAAGCACTTGCTGTAACGGTAATTACTTTGTTTTTAATAAAACAAAATATGTTTTTAAACTGTGTCGCATAATAAACGGTTTTTACCTGTTACTGTTAGCAGTAGAGGATGCCAATTTACACAAGTTTGAAAGTAGGAGTACTTAAAGCAGTAATTGGTGAAGCATCCTGGTATGACTCACTTAGTTTTATTAAATTTATCAATATCAACACTAATACCCAGCATTATATGTAGAGGGTTCAATCTCCGATTGCTCTCTGACAATTCCTCCCTGTATAGGTTTTCTGAACTATATGCATGTATTCCTAACTCGGTCGATCTTTTAATGAAAATTAAATAGGACGAATTTAGGTGCACCATACCTTTTTAACTGAACATCCTTGAAAATTTCCGCATCTGATAAAGTTTCCAACTCCAATAGCATTGTGCTTTATAGCGTCGCAGGCATTTATTTGAAAATGCGCAGGAAAAAATCGGTACTCATTGCTAAGGAATTTAAAAAATTGTACGATGAGCTAAAATAAAATGCGTTACTAAATAAAAGTACGCTTTTAAGCCTACACACTTCCACTTTATTGTCGAGATCCATTTTGAACGACATTGTCATATTCAAAGCTGTAGTAGTTTTGTTGTATTTAAAAGTTGTTGCCGTTGCGTCATTCATGTAAACCTTACTAAAGCGAACTAGTTCAAATCTCTCAGCCGTTATCCTGGCGGTATGTTGCTGAAACTAACGCTAATGTAATTTTAGCAATTGAATTTCGTTCAACTAGCGCACTTTAAATAGGTTAAAGCCACTCTCTTCCGCGAATGCTTTAAATATCAAAACTGCAAAAACCAAGTACATTTTCATCATTGTAGTTTTACCACTCTGGCAACTCTGACTCTGGCAATAATCTAGTCGCATATGTTTTATTTGAACTGAAAAACAACAGTGAGGTTATTTCATGTCGAAACAATACATAACAATGATTATGAATGTTTGTCAGCTGTGTATGGCATTGTTTTTAACAGTTGATGCTTTATCAGTGCCTCTCGAAAAATTTTATTTGGGGGGCTCGAAATTTTTACAATAAGTAAGCAAAAAATAATAATTAGTGACTCATCTACATTCCGCTCAGGTTTCAATCCAAATATAGCAATGATTTTTAATTCTAATAATTCAAACCAAAACATCATATGCACAAAACAACAAGTATTCAACACAACACAAAATCTACAGTCGTGTTCAAATAAATCTGGGACAATGTTTTTTTCATATGTAGATTGAGTTAAAAATTAAAGAATATCTCCATTGATTCCCTGCTTTCAGGAAAAGTTAGAGATTTTATTTACCTGTAAAGGTTTAATGTAACACATAGTAACCGTTGATAAAAACGTAACACTTGTATCATATATGTATATTTAGTCTAGTATTAAGGTTAGCTTCAATGAGATGTAATAGTGGAATTAATATGCAAGTGTTACATATAAGTTCTTACTGTATTCAATCAAACCAAATCTCAACGAGCCCTGTGGTACTTGGCTACCGAAAAAGGCGTATGCCTTCAATCTCTGCATATGCATTAGTAAATAATAACACCTGTTATAATATTAGAATTAAGAATGAAATATTTAATTATATTAATTTTGTAGTCGGGTTACAACTTCACCCTGGTTACATACATTTGTGTGGCTAGAAGCATTCAGAAGCCATGTGATTAGAGTACGATTAGCAAATAAAAACTATGTATACCTCTTATGGAACAAATATAACGGCAGCGAAATTAAAAGTACTACAGTACTGATTAACTTAACTGGACACTTTTTAAAAAAGGCTTTAAATTACTGGCTACATGACTAGGCGTGGTATGGGCATATTCTATTTCAACTCAACTAAAAAAATAACAGGAAGTTAATTTCCTGTTGTTACAGGACATGATGATTATCTTAATTAATTACAGCGGAGTGTACTGTATTATTATCGTCATTTTCGCTCGCTTTTGTAGTCGGTTGATCCTCATCCATATCGGCCATGCTGGCAAAATAGCTTGCGGGTCGATATTACATTTGATGGTAGTTGTAAAATTTGTGAACTGTAGCACGGGGGCTCTAAATTACGAATGTTTGTATCTCCTTTACCAGGTGATAGCTAATGCTGGGAGTTCTTAGACTATTTTTTAATTGTGGAGATAATACAAAGTATTACTAGTAAGCAACTTAAATCAATGAGATTATTATAATTATACAAATACATTCGAAGTCTTGTCCTTTCAATAATTGCGTTTTAACCATAATAAGGATTTTTGTAATGTAGTTTACTGCTTAATTATTTCACTTCTCCACTATGCTGCACGACGAAAAAGTCGTTACGACATGATGAACCAGACTACTTAACCGTCGGTTACCCGATAAAAAGACACAAATCAGACAATTCTCGCATCCGTCGCCCCAATTACATTTCGATAGGTTGTAACAAAGGTTGGCGGCTAGGACATCAGATGGAAAAGGGGGGTTCTTTACGACCTTAATTAGGGCTACTAATTGAAAATCGAAATAAAAATATGAAATGCCAGACTTTACTTCTTCTCCTTCTTCTTCTGATGGGGCTTGCTGTAAGCTGCACTGAGACCTATTGGTCCATTGTGCTCCCACCTAATTTGTTATGGGTCTCGTTCGAAGAGGCCGGTTTCCAACGCGAAGGAAAGAATCCTACCCATAGGAACGTCCCTTATTGCCTGGGGTTCCACCAGGCCGGCTCCAAAATGTTTATGTCGCAGTGTTAGGAGAGCCACACATTGACATAAAACATGAATTGAGGTTTCTTCCTTCAACTGGCACTTTCTGCAGGTGGCATAATTTACTATTCCAATTGTGAATAAGTGCTTCTGTAAGTGACCGTGTCCTGTTAGTAAACCAGTCACGATCCTAATGTTTTTCCTGCTCATTGACAGGACAGTAAAGGTGTTGGTAGGCGACATTTCCCCGATGAGGAGTTTACTTACTTACACTTTACTAAATCGAGAAAAACACAGGTAGGCTCATCGAGATAGTGAAAGCAATGACTCAACCTTTCTGATCCAACCTTGGCAGGGCTTATGCGAAGATCCACGAACAGCTGTGTCGGACTTACCTTACTTGCATTTCCTTACAATTGTCGGAATCCCTTTACATTACAAAAACACACATGCAAACGTCATGAATCTACTAAACGAAAGCACGATTAATTAAAAATTCACTATATTAACGTAGAAGATATGTATGTGAACAATGAATATTAAATGAAATACTCAATAACGGTTAGTGTGGTTAATTGCGCAACGTTTAATCTCTATACAGGCGGCAAACTTGACAGCACAAACAATCTAACTGGCTTTAAAATGGTAACAATTTTAATTACACAACAATTAAACTAAATGCAAACGTTAAAACCTAAAGGTAAATAATCAAAATTGACTTAAGACAACGACAGCCGTTCAAACGCTTTATTATAAATCACAGCAACGCTACGCAAACTGGCGACACTACATAAAAATTATTTTCACTGCACAATGCGCTGTTAAAATTACTACAAAATAACACAGTACCTTTGAGGTATTCAGCTTGCTGCGGTGATGATGTCCAACGGAGCTCAGCGACTGCCCCAAACTGCTTGAAGAACTGCGAGAAACGGCCTAGGGTGCAATGTGTCAAGTAGATCTAGACAGTATTAAGTCCCCAGTGGGAAGAACAAAAAATTTTATAACGCAAAAGCACACATGCAAACGTCATGAATCTACTAAAGAAGAGCAAAATATGATGAAATGAACATTAAATGAAATACTCAATAACAATTAGTGTGGTTAATTGCGCAACGTTTAATCTACACAGGTGTGGTAGAGTTGACAAGACATAATCTAATTAACTCACAAACGGTAACAACTTTAATTACTCAACAATTAAACTAAATGCAAACATTAAAACCTAACGGTAAATACTCCAAAATTAAGTTAAGACAATGACAACAGTTCAAACGCTCAATTTTAAAGCAAGCCACGCTGCGCAAAGTGGCGGCACTCCAGAAATCATTTTTCACTGCACAATGTGAGCCGTTAAAATGACAGTACCTTTGAGGGATTCGGCTGCTGGTGGAGCTCAGCGACTGCCGCAAAATACTTGAAGAACTGCGAGAAACGGCCTAGCATGCAATGTGTCAAGTGAGTCTAGACAGTATTAAATCCCCAGAGGGCAGTAATGTAACTTCATTAACAACAATTAGCACTAAAGAGGTTCCCAATTAATAATCCGTCTCAAAGGCCTTACTTGGAGATGGCAGCTCCACGGTACGGGAATTCTTCGACTAAGCACTTGCACTACACGGGTTGTCTATCCAAATAATTTGAAAGTATACATCTAGGATTACTTAATTAATGATACAGTGTGAGCCGGGTCTAGCACATCTCGGCGCCGCCATCTCGGCACGGACCCATCTCGGCGCCAGCCAACTCCGCGCAAGGTCATCTCGGCGCCGAATTCAAATTCGCAAACTACAGTGTGCACTACGCAAGGAAATTTTTATAAACAAATAATAATTAAAGTGATCGCCAAGAAACTAGCATCAATTTCTTGGAAAATGAAACACTGACGACCAGAGGTGGTTGCAAAGTGATTACAAATGGGCCAAACAAAGGTTGTCACGTGACTTCAGTTATCAGTAACATTTTACATTTTTTAGAAATAATCTATTATTTGTTTTAATAATTTTCTTACGTAGTGCATACTGTAGTTTGCGAATTTGAATTCGGCGTTAGACTGAAATAAACATATCTGATTTAAAATCTAGTATCCTAAGATTCAGTGTTTTCTAAAAACAAAATACCTTGATTCTGCGGATACAAGATGTTAATCGCATATAGGTCTATTTCTGTCTAACGCACACAAAGCCCATGAACTGTATTCTAGCACATTGAACTACCTATGTTCGCATTTTTCACCGCCAATCTGTATAGTCTAGTATAGCTAATATCGCCCTCTGTCTCCAGGCGTTTTCCATGTATACGTTCTTGGATGGTGACGGACCATAGTGTTAGTTATTATTGAATTATTTCATGCACAAAATTCTATTAAACGGTCTTCTCTCCCGTTCCTCCTTCCTAGTCGAAAATGCCCCACTACAGGTTCTTCTGCGCGTTCTCCCGGAACGGCATTCCAATCACCCATAGTTATAACGTTATCTTCTGCTTGTGTGTAATTAGTAATTAATTGATTTATATTATCATATATTGCTTCCACTTCTTCAGTTGTTAGAATATGTGTTTGTATTATACTCGTATTTGTGGGTTTTGATCTTAGCTTTGTCAAGATTAGTCGTTTACTGAATTGTATATAACTTATTACTCTCTTGCCATACTTTCTTTCCAATATAATACCCACTTCCGCATTTTCTTCTACGATAGCGCCCGTATTTATAACTCGTAACACTCCACGTGAAAAGCACCTGGTGATAGTAAAGACCGAATATGACGAAATTAAATTGCTCCTTTATGGGGTATCAGTGCCTCATCATTATTATTATTAAATTGACTTCATAATGGCAAACAAAAAATTCTGAAACAGCATAAAAGCAGTGAAAATATATCCGGGAGCAGACGTCGGCAGCGACCATAACCCTGTTGTTATGGATATGCGAATCAAACTAAAAAGAAAACAGCAGCAAACGCAAAATAACAGGTCTGAAGGTGCTCGAAGTCTGCGAGGCGGTGACCAAGACTATAAATAGAAAATTCCACAAACTGCCACAGGAACACGCTGCTGGTCTGGACGAAGAGACAAAGTGGTCCAAAATCAAGGAAATCATAATATCAACTCAACAAGAGACCATTGCGAATGGTAATAACAAGAAGAGGAAAAAATGGATGACAGAAGAAATTTTGACTTTAATGGAAGAAAGAAGGAAATATAAAAATATAGACATTAGCGAATACAAAGAGTTACAGAAGACAATTAAACGCAAAACAAGACTGGCAACAGAAACTTGGATGGCTAAATGATGTGCAGAGATAAAAGATTTAGAGAGAAAGTAGGAGAGTTTCAATCTACATAAAAAGATAAAAGAAGTCACCGGCAATACAAAACCTAGACAAACGGATAGGTATATTAAAAGATGATCAGGATATAATAATTATTGATTTAAAAGAGAAGATGAACCTATGGCAACAATATATAACCGAACCTTTTAAAGACCAAAGATCAGATCAATATAATGTTATCAAATCAGAAGACGCACCCAAAATTACACGGGTAGAAGTGAAACATGCTATGAAGAACGCAAAATCTGGTAAGGCAGTAGGACCAGATGAGATACACTGCGAAGTCTTGAAATTGCTGGATGAACACTAAATTACCGTTACAGTAGATTTGTTTAATGCCATCTACAGAGCAGGACATATCCCTCAGGAATGGCTTATCTCTCCTTATTTTATACCCATACCAAAACAAACCCGAACAACTAAATGCGACCAACACAGACTCATAAGTCTAATCAACCATGTTCTTAAAGCATTCCTAAAGATGATACATGCCAGAATCCACAATAAATGCGAAGCAGAGACATCGGACACACAATTTGGGTTTCTTAACGAGACGGGTACCAGAGAGGCCATTTTTGCCTTAAATATCTTAGCACAAAGATGCCTATACATTAATCAGGACCTATACATATGTTTTATCGATTATAGTAAAGCTTTCGATAATATGAAACATGATAAACTTTTAGATATACTACAACGCATTAACATCGACCACCACGACATATAGATTATTCTAGCCAGTCTTTACTGGGGGCAGAACGCTAAAGTAAAATACAATAGCAACATGACAGATGCAATCAATATTTAAAAAGGAGTCAGACAGGGGCGTGTTCTTTCTCCAATGTTGTTCAACATCTACTCAGAAGTTATATTTCGTGAAGCATTGGAAAATGAAGCAGCTGGTGTGGTAATCAATGGGAGTCCAATCAATAACATCAGGTTTGCTGATGACACGGTCCTGATCGCGAGTAGTCTGGAAGATCTACAGAGATTGGTAAATAAAGTAACAACAGTTAGCGAAACATATGGGTTACCTATTAATATTAATAAAACGGAACTTATGGTGATTTCAAAAAATAATAACAATGCAGACGGCCTAACCATTGATAATAGACCGGTGGAAAAGATGCAACATTTTAAGTACCTTGGCACTATAATTAACCAAGATTTCACACATGAGAAAGAAATATTGTCAAGAATTGAGCAAGCTAGACAAACATTTATTAAATTGATTATTTTATTCGTAGAGATTTCAACCAATCAAAAGGCTGGATTTAGTTAAGTTATCTTGTATAATTTCGATTATACAAAATCGATTATACTATAGTAACTTCACTAGGCAACGCAATACATAACTTTTGTCAACTTGATGTTGTTTTCATGGATATGACTTTCAGCTAGGTTAATTCAAACAAATCGAGCTGCTAATAAAATATTTATTTGTTCCTAATATTAAAATTTACTCACAAAATAATCAAATCGAATACAATGCTTACTTCGAACAGGTTACACGTCTCAAACTTCCTGCACAATAACAAATCATGTCAGTTTGACAGAATAATCCTCCCGCTGGCGCGGTCGGACTATTTAATCTGTCAAACTGACACTCTTTTATTATTGTGCAATAAGTTATCGACATATAGCCCGATAATATCGAAGTACTTATAGTATTACTTCTGAACAAACTACTAACAACTCAAAATCTGTCATTAGGTTTGAGAGTAAGAATTGTTAGATGCTATGTGTTCTCAGTGCTACTATACGGGCTTGAAGGATGGACCTTGAACAAAGAAAGCACAAAGATACTGGAATCTTTTGAGCTTTGAGTATATAGGCGTATGCTAAAAATGTGCTGGGTGGAGCACACTACAAATCAACAAGTCCTAGAGAGAATGGGCAAAGAATTGGAGATTTTATTTAACATTAAAAAAAGAAAGTTAGAATTCCTCGGCCACATCACACGTAACGCTTATCATGCAGGGAAGAATAATTGGACGAAGAAGCGTCGGAGGACGAAAGATTTCCTAGTTGCGCAACCTACAAGAGTGGTCCGGGCTGCATATACGTAATCTGCAGACGCATAAGGTATAACCCATCACATCGTTTATTCCGAAGTCGTACAGCCAATCAAAACAGAAGTAAACTGCAGACGTGTTGAATTGCACTTTACGCAAGCACCGTGACCACTATCTTTTCTTATTTATTGTATCTTGAGTAGATAAATAGAGACTATTATTATTATTGTGTGTTTTCTTGAAATGTTCGGTTCATTCCGATTAAACGAAGCTTTGGTCAGGTCTAATTAGATTCTATTATTTAACTTTGAAATAAGAATTTTCTCGCGTTACTGCATGTTTGTAATATGACTGCTTTTCGGCCAAATTTCGAGTTACCAGCGATCACTATGCAAAAAAAAATAATGTGTACAACACGTATAGAAGGCAACTTTTTTACTTATTTGCTTGATACATTCGGACTTCGCCATCGTTAATAAAACTGCAAATTCGTGAAAAAGTATGATTTTTATAATTAGTTCTACAATATACTATTGTACAACTGTCACTAAAAATCAGCAAAATTATTTTTATGGACTAAATGTAACTTTTATTAATTTGAGTATAATATAGCAAATCGTGGTAGACATTTTTCAAAATAATCATGTTAGTTTTGACATTTGATTAGAATACAGAAAGCCTTACTATTTTTTTTAAATAACGAGCTGTCGAACAACTGAAAATTATTGATTTTCATTAGTTACCTGACAAATATTAGTTTACTAAGTAGTATTTTTAACACATGTTAAAAGTGTTTACTTTTAAGGTGCTCTCTCATAATATTTAATTTTAACGTATATAAGTGTAGTTACCTGGAACAGAAATGTCGTTTTTAATGACAGTTGTACAAAAAGTGATTTTTTTGCCAGAGTGGTAGTTTTACGAGGGTAAAAATTACTTTATGTTAGACTGAGTTATAAAATAGTGCTTTATTAGATAGTTTTGCGTTTATAAAGTAGCTCTTTATTTCACTCTACAGAAGAAAGTGCGCGTTGCTATGGAAATGAATAAATAAAACGGCCAGATTCTAAATTCATTTGTAGTTTTTGCAATACATAATGTAAATTTAATTATTTTTATATTTGTGGAAAAAATAACATTTACTTCTTGCGATAAAATTTTTCGTTCGTAAAATTACTGACATTGCTCGTGGTCAAATCTTCATCCCCCGAAAAGAAACTATACTTTTATCTTTTGGCGACAAATATACTAGTAGAACAGTGGACAGGATAGCGGCCATTTTGTTTTTAATTGGGTCAATTAAAATGATCGATTAAATTGATTGAACCAATTAAACCGCTAATTAAACCGCGAATCAAATGCTCTAATTAAACCGCGAATTCGCGGATTGACCTAATTAATCACATATGAAGTTTGATATGTAATTTACATATGTGCTACTGATTAAATTACGCATTAGCTTCCGATTAAATTACGCGCGGCCATTTTTAATCTGCTTCCGGAATTACGCGGCGGCGCGCATGAATGGATTAACCAGAGTTCCATTAACCCTACCTACTATATGAAATTTTTTAGATTTTTTTTCAATTTTTTGAATTTAAATTTTCCGGGTGTCCGCCATCTTGGTTTTCTGGCGCGAATATTTGAATTTAAATTTTCAGATTTTTTTTCTAAGTTCAATTTTTTTATTTTAAACTTCCCGGGTTGTCGGCCATCTTGGTTTTCTGGCGCTCACTTCTAACGGCTGTCGTTTTAATTTTCGCGGAAAATATTAGAATTTCAAACTGCTAGATCTATCTCGCTCTTCTGACCCCTTGGTTGTCTCTCTCGTGCATTCACAGAAGGACTATTTATATTTAAAAAAAACTATTTGCGTCTGGCCCAAGTGGGATTCGAGCCCTAGTTTTCTGGCCAGCAGCCTCAGGACCCTACCGTTGAGCTATCGAGGCCTGTTGAATATAAAGGATTTGAAGAAAACGTCATTTCACAGCTCTGCCGTCACACTGCTCGAATTTAAACAAACTATTTTTTGAGAAATATGCTTTATAAGAACGGGAATGTGTAGCTTATTGTGTTTAAAGGTAGATACAATTTAAAAAAAAATAGATTTGTAACTGGATGTACTAGAAATAATAATTTATAATTTGCAATATTCTCGTTGCTCCAGACTGCTGGAAATTTCCATTTTCCCCGCGCATAATTTGAAAAGCTACATAAATCTAAATAATTACTTTTATTTTTATATAGCGAAACCACTTTATTCAAAACGCATTATAATATTACGCATTAGCTTCTGGCTAGATTAGGCGATTTTTTCTAAGTTCCCTTTTTAAAACAGGTCGAGACATGTGTTTTGTGACTAACAGTGCTTTGTCCACCAGAGGCTGCATTGCAAAACACAGGCACCGACATGCTCCGGCTCGAGAGTGGGGTGCCGCTGACGTATTGTTTTAGTACCTGTATAAAAGTGTCTGCGGTCTCTATAACGCATCGAATTGCTTCACTCTCAACCGTCGTGTCAACAGCACCAGTGTAACTAAGATGGATCCTCGAAGTGTTAATAAGTGCCAAGAAAAACCAGGCCCCTACACCAGGAGACCGGCAGCAGAAAAAACAAGTAAGAAAACGCATCTTTTAAATAAAAAACAACACGGTGCACCGCCACAGCCTCCAGCCATGAACGTGGAGGCCAAGGGGTATTCACCACGTCTAGATGCCACCGAGGAGGACCTGCGGGTGTTCATTGAGGAGACGATGCCTTCTTATGACGTAACACCGATCGTGACGCCTGAGATCCGCCAAACCCGACGGGAAAAGAAACGGTTATTATGCGACCTCACTGTGCCTTTAAACAATAGCGCCAGCAAGGTTGTTCATTTGGGACTGGATATTTATAAGCAATTTTCGCCTGTTGCAAGAATTCTGAAGACCGACATTGGAGCAGGTGTTTCATTCACAGCCGAGTCGTTCATGACTTTTGTGGAAGCGCTACCGAACATGTTTGTGATGGCCAAGCAGGGGACTTTCAGATGTGAATTAACTGAGCACACGGTGGAGTACGTGAACAATGATACCTGCAGGATTATTACAAAGGACCCCGAGAACAAGTTTACTCTTTACGTAACGTATGAAACACTGTCAAATTTATTGCCGATGTACAACTTGATGGTTGTGAAAATAAATGACTTGAAACGTGTAAAGTGCAATTTCCAAAATTTTGGTGAAGTGATCGTTGACAAAGTAATACATGCAGAAAATTTGTGTCTTGATGATTCAATCATTTTTAATACTCTACGCTGGACTTTCGCTAACGATATTTTATTGTGGGAACTTGTGTTCAAATTTAAAATGTATGTTATTATAGAACTGCAGAAGTTGATTGATGCAGATGAGCGCATGAAACCGTACATGTCCTAGTTTATATGAAATATTGTATGAAAATGTAAATAAAAATGTTTTAAAACTGTGTTTCTTTTTAATTATGCGGCGAGTGTTGGTTTATACATAAGGTAGGTTGGCCGAGTGGTTAAGGCGTCAGACTTAAGATCTGATCTCGAAAGAGGTCGTGGGTTCTATTCCCGCACTTACCATGTTTTTTAATGTATTTATTATGAGCGTGTTGATTTTTTAGGTTAGTTTATTCACGACGGCCCTACTGTAATAATCGCTCACTGCATAAAAATGGAGCATCAGTTTTCTCATCCTTTTTCGGCTATTGTGGCAGGCCCCTCAGGATCGGGCAAATCGTTTTTTGTAATAAATTTCTTGAAAAATATGAAAAACTCTGCAGTGTAAACTTCGCTAAAGTTATTTGGTGTTATGGCGAGTGGCAAAAATTGTACGAAGATTTAAAATCTTTAGTCGAATTTCAACAAGGTCTGCCAGACATGGCATCTTTTGAGGGGTCCGAACCCAAACTTTTAATAATCGACGATTTAATGAGAGAGACAAACAACTCAGTCGTAGACATATTCACCAAGGGGAGCCATCACCACAATCTCAGTGTTTTTTTTATTACGCAAAACATTTTTCACCAAGGAAAAGGACAGCGGGATATTTCCCTAAATGCTCATTACATTATTCTTTTCAAAAATCCACGAGATAGAGCTCAAATAAAGCACTTAACCAGACAGATATGTCCAGAAAATCCACGATTCCTTCAAGAAGCATACGAGGACGCCACAGCTAGGCCACACGGGTATTTGTTATTCGACTTAAAGCAAAGTACACCTGATATAGCTAGGTATAGAACATCGATTTTTCGCCAAGATGGGGCGTGCTATATTTATATTCCGAAAAAGGGGTATAAAAGCTCGTACACTAACCAGTTTACTATCATTCACTAGTGATGTCTCGATCAGTAATTAGAAATTCGGAGTTGTTGCGTGCTCTACATAAACTCGGACCAAAGGAGCGAACCGCATTATTAAAAGCCGTAGGCGATAAACAAATTCATTGTATCTGCGAGTGTGTGCATAATACCTTAAAAGGAAAAATACCTTTATCGCCTAATCAAAAATCAACGATCTCGAAGCATAAAGCTGTTCTTAGGAGTTTAGTCAAGCCTGGAGAGTCTATAAAAAAGAAGCGCTAAATACTAATACAGAAGGGTGGCGCTTTCCTACCACTGATATTAGCTCCATTAATTACTGGAGTATTGAGCTCTATTTTTAAGTAAAAAAAAAATGGAGAATGCCCGAAAAATGATTATTGTACCGCCTGAATTCATGCATCGCTTTAAGGATACAGAGAAATCAGAGCAAAATATATTATCGCAGCTTGACGACGAAATGCAAAAGGTTTTATCGTCTAAATTAACCGATCACGATAAATGGCTACAGTACAATCAGGTTTTACAAAGGTACCTTCATTTTGCGGATCAAACGAGGCAATCAATCAAGATACCTATAGAATCGAACAACAGTGGTATTTCAGATGCATATATTTTATCGACGCTTCCTAATACTTTTAAGAAAAACGGTGAAGCCTTTTTACAGCTTCTAAGAACGTCGGATGAAGTGGAGTGGGACGGCAAGGGAACAGTCAGCATAAAAGGTGAAATTTTACCGTCCTCCAACATTATTGATTTAGTGCATGATGTTCTAAGACCTAAGAAAACTACAAATCCACCAGGTCGACACAAGTTCCTCGATTACATTAAAGAGAACAATGTACCTCAAGTGCTGTTTGGGGATCCTAAACGTCAAAATGTGTCAGACGTGAGTAAAACAAATATGGAGAGTGACGTCGATCCTAAATCAAAGTTAATAGCGACTGCAACAGCGTCCAAGCAAGAGGGTTCAACGCGAAAAACACCGAAAACAACACAAAGATCGATATCGAAAATAAAGGGTATTTCTGACTGGGAGCGTCTTAAACTTTAACGTAGCAGAATGAATTTGGACGCCATCTATTATGACGTTGCTCACCCTTCAGGCTTCGCCGGCGCAAACTCGTTAATTTCTTCCGTGAAAAATAATCGTCCCAGTGGTGAAGTAAAGGAATGGCTAAAGAAACAGGACGCCTATACTATTCACAAAACTGCAAGAAAAAAATCCCTAGAAACAAATACATTGTTAGCAACTTTTTCGAATTATTGCAGGCTGATCTCTGCGACATGCGCAGTTTAGCCTCACACAATGACGGAAATAATTTTATTCTAACCGTAATTGATGTGTTTAGTAAAATGGCCTGGGCGAGGCCTCTTAAATCTAAAACGGCTACTTCAGTAATAAACGCATTTCGTGAAATATTTGCTAAAGTGGGTAACACGCCCATAAATTTACAAACCGATAAAGGCAAAGAATTTATTGCTAGAGCCGTACAGAATTTTTTCAAACAACACGATATCACGTTTTATGTTACGCAAAACCCTGATGTTAAAGCTGCAGTCGTTGAACGTTTCAATAGAACATTAAAAACCAGAATATGGCGCTATTTCACATACTCTAATTCATACAAATACATAAACGTATTACAAAATTTACTGAATTCGTATAACAACCGCTATCATTCAAGTATCAAGATGGCACCCTCCGCTGTAAATGATGGCAATATACTGGAAGTGTGGAACAATCTGTACCGAAATGGGTTGGGCGTCTCCAGGAGGCCCAAATATAAAGTGAACCAACATGTAAGAATTAGTAGAACGAAGGACGCATTCGAGAAAGGATATGAAACTAATTGGAGCGGCGAAGTGTTTATAATTAAAAAAGTGATTCTTAGAAAACCACCTGTGTACGAAATAGCTGATTTAAGCGACGATACGATAGAGGGCGTCTTTTATGAAGAGGAATTACAGCCAGTGACTTTGGATGATAACGTCTTGTTTAAAGTCGAACAAGTGTTAAAAGAAAGAGGACACGGTCAGCGCAAAGAGTACTTTGTAAAGTGGCGAAATTATAACGACAAGTTCAACTCCTGGATTCCTGCAGCTAATCTTCAGCAACTATGAATACAGATGAAGAATTTTATCTAACATTACTTAGCAATAGTTCTATGGGCTATTTTCCAAATAACACCACAGCACAATTCATACCGCAGCTCCCTAAACAAATAAGGTTACCGGGGCAATGGGTTACAGGTATTGCTGAAGTGCAATATCCATGCTCCTTTTTAGCCGTGACAGATACAGAAAATCTAGTCTATTATCGCACAGAAATACCTAAAGTGCAAGCCGGAGAAGAAACGTATACTGAGTTGAAAAAAGTATTGCAAAACGCTAATTCATATTTTAAAAGTGATAGAGAGCAAATTTACTATGGTAGCGATGGATGGCACGTAAGCTGTATTCAACCCGGCAATTATGAAAACATTGAACATATTACAGCCGAAATTAACAATCACAGGTTATTAGAAAAGTTGCTGAATTTTCAATATAATAGAGTAACAAAACGAGTGTCTCTTGAAATTAAAACGTCGTCATCGAAAATGCTAGGATTTTCACAACGTCTGGCCTTACAACTTGGTTATAAACCTGATATAAATATAGCTGAAGCACCTGTACCAAGCCACCCCGCAAATATCTGGGTTGGTTTACCATCACAAATGTTTATTTACTGCGATATTGTGGAACCACAGCTTGTAGGAGATGTCTTGGCTCCGCTTCTTCGTATTGTTAACGTGACCTCTGATAATTATAATTACGGTTGCCACAAAAACGCCATATTTTCGCCGACTCATTATATAAATGTCATGAAGAGGGAATTTGAGAATATCGAGATAAATATCAGGACCGAAACGGCGGGTGTGATGCCATTCGAGTTTGGAACGTTGAGTTTAAAACTACACTTTAAGAGGATACAGTAGCTGCTATGGATTGTCCTTATCAACAATACTACACCAATCAGGCAGGTCAGGGCGTTGGAGCTATCTACAGAGGTGCAGCCTACCAGAGAGGTCATGGCATAGGAAGATTTTTAGGAGGAATATTTCGTAGTATCCTGCCTCTTTTTAAAACCGGTGCTAAAGTTGTTGGAAAGAAAGCTTTAAGGACAGGCGCTAACATTTTAGGAGATGTTAGTGAAAATCGACCGCTAAAAGAAGCGTTTCATAACCGTGTACAGGAGGCTGGAAAGAATCTCAAACGTAAAGCCGATAGAAAAATTGATACTCTAATGGAAGGATCGGGATATAAAAGGCAACGCACTCTGAATTACAATCAGTCTACAAGAAAAATCGCTAGGAAGAAGCTGAGCAAACCCAACTACACCGATATCTTTACCAGCAAGTAGTTTTCACAATGGCGTTTTTGCATGCGCAGTCTTGTGAGTGTGTTAAATCCGAGCTAGATTTGTTCGCTTTGCCCGCAACTCAAACCAGTATCGAAAATGGACAATGGATTTTTTACAAACCGCTTTCCTCGCTTAATGACGATGCACCGATTGAATTTATTGTGCCTGGAAACGGTAACGATTATATCGATTTAAGTCAGACCATGTTATACATTACTGCTAAAATTGTTAAACAAGATGATACATCATTAACCGATAAAGATGAGGTAGGCCCTGTTAATAATTGGATGCACTCTATGTTTAATCAAGTTGAGGTGTATTTGAATCAGAAGCTTGTGAGCCCCCCAAACAATACATACGCATACCGCTCATACATTGAAACTCTGCTGAATTACGGCAATGGTGCTAAATCAACCCATTTAACATGCACACTATGGTACAACGACACAGCCAATAAAATGGATGACATCACTACGCATAATGATGGATTTGTAAAGCGGAAATTTTTTACTGCTGCAAGCAAGCAAGTCGAAATGATGGGACATGTGCATTCCGATTTATTCAATCAAGAAAAATTTCTTATAAACGGAGTTGAAATGAAAGTCAAATTTATCAGATCCCGAGATTCTTTCAATTTAATGGCAGCCGAAGGATCTACATTCAAAGTGAAAATTAGTGATGCCAGCTTACTAGTGAGAAAAATGAAAATAAACCCGTCTATTTTGTTGGCTCACACCAAAGCTTTGGCGACTGCGCCTGCTAAATACCCCATTACAAGATCCGATGTTAAAGTGTTAACTATTCCGGCTGGTGTGCAAAGAAAATCTTTAGATAATATTTTTCTGGGGCAATTACCAAAACGATGCATTGTAGGTTTTGTATCGAATAAAGCATTTAACGGCCATTATGCAGCAAACCCTTTCAATTTTAATAACTACAAAATCAATTATTTCTCCCTATACATCGACGGTCAACAAATTCCTTCAAAACCTCTAGAGCCTGATTTCTCTAAGAATGGCATGTACGTTCAAGCATATCACACACTATTTTCCGGTAGCGGTATACACTTCCTCAATGAAGGCAACGCTATAAAACGTGAAGATTACCCTCATGGCTACTGTCTATTTGCTTTTGATTTAATCCCCGATCTGGCTGCAAATGCAACAACACACTGGAACCTTCTTAAAAATGGCGCTCTACGTTTAGAGGCGGGTTTTCAAGATTCGTTAGAAGAAACTATTAATTGTCTAGTTTATGCAGAGTTCGATAACGTCGTAGAAATTGACAAACACAGAAATGTGGTGGTGGATTTTAGAAGTTAAAAACCAACAAAAGTTTTTAAAATTTAGTCATGCTCAAACATTTCGTCAGTATGGACAGTGTCTTCGTAGATCTGCAAGGGTTCCGTGGTGATAAGAAACAGTTTATTCCGACAGAAGTGGCTGTTATTTCAGCAGATGGCAACCAGCTAGCAATTTTCGTTTTAAAACCTCCTGCAAAATATGACACTCTGCCCTATTTCGTTAAAAAAGGCATAAACTATCTGGAGCATAGATACAACGGTCTAGCTTGGAATTCTGGCTCTATACATTTTGATGAATTTGAAACAGAGCTAACAAGACTTCTAAAAAAATTTGAAAAAGTGTACGTTAAAGGTCAAGAAAAGAAGGAAGTTCTAAGTTTTCTGAATAAAATCGTCGTAAATCTGGAGGATCTCAAGTGCCCATCTTTAAAAGTTTTGCGAAAAAGTACTGCTGCCGTACTTTGCCTCAATCACAACATCCGTTCGCCTGTGTGTGCATTGGAAAACATACTAATTTTATCCGATTGGTGGCGCAATGAATACACTGGAGGTTCAGAAAATATTG
This sequence comes from Agriotes lineatus, assembly GCA_940337035.1. Classification (NCBI taxonomy): domain Eukaryota; kingdom Metazoa; phylum Arthropoda; class Insecta; order Coleoptera; family Elateridae; genus Agriotes; species Agriotes lineatus. The sequence goes on from CALNHX010000804.1 coordinate 31,057, forward strand.
CAAACAATCCCGAGTCTGTTGAATGTGAAACGCTATGTTTTTGCTTCTGACCAACTCCCTACAAGAATTGCAAGACCTGTGGCAATCATCGTCAACACAGATCCAGCAAACCGACCTGGGGAACATTGGAATGCTGTGTATATAGACCAATATGGCCATGGGGAGTACTTTGATTCATACGGCAGGCCTCCAAGCGGATATCATTTAAAATTTGTACAACAAAATTCAATCAGCTGGTTTCATAACCCAAAAATATTGCAAGATTTTAGCTCTAACGTTTGCGGCATATATTGTTTAATGTATTTATATTTTAAAATGAATAATGTGCCTATGTTAACTTTTGTAGATATGTTCTCCCATAATTTAGTTTCTAATGACAAATATGTAAAAGCACTATATATCCAATACTTTACCTTAATAAACTTGTTTAATGGTATTTAGAAAATAAAAACACAAATAGTTTGTAATTAAACATATTTTTATTACACACAAAATATTCAATAAAATGTATTTACAATATTCGGTTGTTTTATTTTACAAAAATTAACAGCCTCTTAAACCTAACATGCAAAATAAAACTAACATGCAATTAAAATCTAACATGCAGTTAAAGTTAGCGCAAATTGAACCATGTGACAACAAGTGGAATATTTAAGGGTGTTTTGCAACAGTCGTGGTTAGTTTTCTAAAGTGATTGAATTGCCACAAAGCGGGCATTATGAAATGTGAAGACTAACCACACGTCGAAAATACACACGCTCAAATAAGCAATTACAAGTAAACATAATGCATAAACCAAAAAAATAGGTTAAATACTTTTTACAAAAAAAATATGTGACGACAAGTGCAATATTTAATGTGCGTTTTGCTACAGTAGTGGTTAGTTTTCTAAAATGATTGAATTTAAATATTATGAAAATAATTGCCCAAAGTGTGCATTATGAAATGTGAAAACTAACTACTCGTCGAAAATACGCACGAACAAATAAGCAATTACATGTAAACATAATGCATAAACCAGAAAAACTAGGTTAAATATGTAACCACAAGTGCAATAAGTTGCATAAAAAAAGTATTACAAAGTTTAAAAAAGCCTTACATTATACGTCATGCATCATAAAGTTAACAAGACAAAAAGACTGACATTAGATATCTTCTATATACCCGTACGGAACAGTATCGAAGACATCCTCGATACGCCTACGTTTATTATATTGCACGCGGTATATTTTTCGCTCGGGCTTCGATATTACATCGTAAGCATTTGTACGCGCTATTTTTCTGCCGTTTTCTACAAATGTTGGATCCGCATTGTTTACCACCATACTTTTCATTACATCGAAATTCACTTTTTCGGAGTTTTTATAATTAAGTGTTATGCCCTTAACTTTGCAAATCACGATATCGGTGTTTTTGTTTGTAGAAAACAGTTTATAGGAATAGTTTTTAGGCCCACCACTAACAAATTCGGTTATTCGACTACCGGGACCGTACTCTGCAATTTCGTCCGTCATGTCGCCTAAAAAATCACCTACTGGAGGGGCCCATTCACCTGTTTTCTACATTGCCATTGTACAACTATAACTTTGTCGCTTACGTGCACGAGTGAGTGAACCTCCTTTGAGGGGTCTGTCATCAAACGGAAGAACTCGAACGCATCTGAAATGACAGATGTTTTCGTCAGGTTCTCCCGTTGTCCGAATTTCCCCCACAAAGAATTCAGACACAGCTTTGCGTTATACCGAAGCCCCGGGTTTACGCTGATGTCGCCCTTGTTCAAATGAACACCCTCTTTCTCGTAATAATTTTTTATGTAACGGTCCTCAGTATCGGTATCAATGCACCACGCCGGAAACCCACTAATCTCCTGTTTGACTTTTAAAAAATTGTTTACATAATTTGAAAAAATCCCACCTGATTTACCATCGCGGTCGTACTTTGTGATCGCGTACTCCCAAATTTCGTAAACCTCGATTATTGTGTACCCCAACTCTATTGCCTTACGCATCTCGTCAGCGACATAAGTGCCTACAAATTGACGCTCATTTTGCGTATGAGTGCACGTCGCTTGATTTAGCGTTTCACCACACTCTTTACACAAAACAAACATCAATTTGCCGTGCAGCCTTAAAGGCAATACAGGGTGATACAGGTTTGAGGGTGGCAGAACGCAACATTTTACAAGGCCCTCGACAGTGGTTAGCTCGACTCCACGGCACTCGTTAACACCTACGTACAATTTAGGGTGCCCTATGGGGTATTTGCCATATTTATTAACATAAGGGTACAGGGAGATCACGTCGTAATAACAAATTTCCTTGTCCGGTGCCGCCCTATGGTACAATTTCACGGCATTTGTGCGCCCACCGAAAAAGCTATCGCGAGGGTTGAGGGGCATGTTTTTAATGATGTCGATATTACGCTCTAAAAACGCAGCGGCTTCGTGATTTCGTTTCACATAATTTGTAAAATAACACTCGCGATTTTCAACGAGATTGTGACCTAGCCTGCGAATTCTCGCTGATACGGCCTCTGTGTTCTCGCGGCGTGCAAACATTGTATCGTATTTATTTCGGTCGCTAAGTGGCCTTGTCTGGTCTTTGAAACATTGCTCGCAACCGTGAAAATGACAACCGTGAAACTGGTACACGGTGTTCGTTTCACGACAGAAGCCGTCAACGAGAATTCCCTCAGGCAGTCTAACCTCGCGCCCTGTCCCCGCGTGCTGGATATGGAATGTCTTCGGTAGATTTGCGAGCGGCATGCACATAAAATTTAATGAATCCAAAAAACGTATGTTGTTACACGTTAAAGACATAATTTTTGTCCCCGTGGAGATTATTTGGGGGTTCCATTTCGGCTGATCTTCTAATACAGCCTTTAAAATAAAATGCCCGTCGTATGAGCGCATGTTGTGAGCTAGGGCCACAACGGCGCAACCTGCTTTACTTTGGGCGAGATCAGACAGATAATTCAACAACTGTTCAACAGGTGCATCCCTAAAAACGTGTTGCCGCACTCCACACATGTAACAAATTTGATCCATGTCATCATTCGACAGGCAAACATTGCAAACAGTTTGAACTACACACAAATTTGGGACATGCAGAAACACGTTGTTAGTATTTCCAAATGCTGTGTCCTGCCTGCATTCAAAGTCGAAAAATACATAAAAGTGTAATTTCTCGTTCAACAGTTTAACATCCGCCTTATTCCTAACCATATAACAGTGGTGCCTGATGGGCTGATCACTCTTACACTTGTAGCAGCGTTTATATCCACATCTATGATTTGAATTCGCGGGAACCGTTACATAGCAGGTTCGACAACGCTTGAATTGTTCGCACACTTGCTTTAAAAGGTGTCTGTTAAAGCAGGCGTCCCCTCTAAAATCTCTGCTACAAATGTTGAAAGCAATCATATCGTTAATTTTGACGCAGGGTGGGCTATCGTGGCAACAGGGGCACAAATACGGGCAATTTTTGTGGCGATTCCTGTCATTGGCACGCGCACGACATAGTTCACAAAAATAAGCTGTTGCAAACGCACCTGTTAAACTGGTTATAACGTTGTAATGGTTATTTTCGAACAGCAAGTTTAAAACAACCCTATCGTAATACACGGTTTTACCTAACCTATGATTATAAACTACTATAGTATATTCGGTCAGATACGACTGAAACTCGGCAACATGCTCAATCGTACCGCCGTTTGTCAAGTCCACACCTGCACGGCGACACAAGCGCATAGAGAGCTCATTAAGGGGATGCAAACCTTTCCTCACAAGCTCGAAGTTGTTGTCCTGTCTGCGCCACGCAATAGCTACCACAAGGGCTTTCGACAAACAATGGTTGTCGCTATTGTTTATGACAATTACACTGTGTTTACGGCGACAAAACTCTTCAAAACTCACCCCCTCCATGCTTAGACGGCCTTTGCCGAATCCTACAGGCAGACTTATTCTGTCCACGTGCAAGTGTAGATCGTCGTGGGCGAAGAAACGTGCGTTGCTCTGCAACACCTTGTCGATTGTGGCCAACATAACATCGACCGACAGCTGGCTGACTTTACGGAAGGAAAAGCCAAGGGGTTTGTCGGAGAAATTGGCGTTCCGTAGAGTCATTCCTATGCGGTCCGATGGTGCAGCTCCTCGCGATGCGTGAAGAATGATTTCGTTTAATCCGTTCTGTAAAAAAAATGGAAAGATTTACAAATGATGTTTTTTATGAAAAAAAAATGATGTTTTTTTATGGAAAAAATGATGTTTTTTATGGAAAAATAATTTAATAAGTCGTCACACAAACCTTCAGCCAAGAAATGGGGTTCGCGTCGTTGTCCATCAGTTTGAATCGGAACGCAAGGGCTGTGGCGTGTATATTAAATTTCCTAATTAATTTTGTGCCCTCGGAAATAACTTCCAAATGCCTGAACACTGTAGGTGGGTTGTCAGACATCTGTAAAACGAAAAAAACGCATTAATTAAATAACTAAAATAAAAATTTGCCTGACTTTAATCACACATAAAAGTGAACTAAATTATAAATTCTAGAACTGACTTACATGTAAAACAAAAAAAAACGCATTAATTAAATATAAAATAAAAATTTGCCAGACTTTAATCACACATAAAGTGCACTAAAATATAAATTCTAGGGCTGACTTACATCGGCATTCTGTTGAGGTAACCCCTTTGCACTGCTGTGAACGGTGGAAGGCATTGAGTAGTCCAGCGGTTCCTGAAATTTAAAAAAAAATGTTAAAAACCATAGTTAAATTTAATACAAAAAAAAATTGTTAAATGTGCACGTTTTAAAATCACTACTTAAGTCTTTCTGAGCGGCTGCACTGCTAACTATAGGGTTTGCAGATGCGGCATTTGGAAGACGCCCCCCATCCAATAAAACAATCTGTAATTTTATATAGTTAAGTAAACTAACTTGCTACTTCGAATAAAATTAAATAGTTCAAGTTTTTTTTCAAAAATAAAATTTTTAAAGTAAATTGACGGTGTATGTTTTAAAATAAACACTTACGCCTTTCGAACAGGAGGGCACGCTAACACCACTAAGCGAACTAGTTGAGGGTATCGACCCCTGACCGGGAAGCTGTAAACAGAGTTTAAAATGTGAATCGTGTCACTACGTTGAAAAACGTACCGCGAAATTATTGCAAATAACGATTGTAACATGAGCAGTTATATAGCCATAATTTGAAAAACATTTTGGATTTTTTATACGGTTAAATAATGTGTATGCAATAATTTTTACTTACCATAGGTTGAACTATTTCAGCAACCCGCTTGACCAGCCTATTAAAAGTTTCCCTGTGATCAATAGGGATGAAACTATCACCACACGCAATCTTATACCACAATATATCATGTGCTAGCAGAATAAAACAATCGTTTGTAAATACGCCTCGCTTGAAACAATCTAAAATGTCGTAAACCGATAGAGTGGAAAAGTTTTCCATGATCGTTTTTAAAGCAAACACGAGCTAACACACTTACAAGGCGGACAGCGACGTAAGAATGGGCTGACGCTCCACAAAAATGGAAAGTTTCAACCTCGGGACCCCACCACTCCACGCTAATGACAATGCAATATACACAACGACTTTTAGACGTCACAACAGGCTTTTTCAAGGAACTGGGCTTTTAAACAGGAGAAATCTGACATGAATCAGCCTGTTTTCTAAACATACAATTGAGCGCATCGCCCCGGGCTAAACCGTTAGAGTTCGTCAACAATGCAGCCTGCTTTTGTCCAGGAAACTACTCGTTCTAGAAGGCATTTACAAAATTCAAACGACTCCTACATAAACACACCGATTTGCTTAATTAAAATTTCGGCTGTAACCTACAGGCACACAATCGTAAGACATCAAACGGGTTTTTAATTTTAATTTTAACTGCACGCTGGCGTAATTATTTCATTATCGAGGTTTTGAATCGACTATAATCGATTTTGAAATACCAGCTCGTAGAATCACGCAAAATCGTTTGTAACGCTGCTTAAAAACTAACAAACAAGATTAGTCATCTCTGCAAGCCGGAGACTGTTTCTAATAAATAACCAAAACTTCTTAGCCAAATGGCAATTATGAAATCTAACATACATAAACACGCCGATGTGCTTAATTAAAAGGTATCTGTAAACTAATGGGACAGCATCGTAATACATCAGGCGCTTTGAAATTTTAATTTTAACTGCACGCTTGCGTAATTATTTCATTGACAGCAACGACGAGAATTGCTTCGCTAGTGACTATGGTTAATTCCTAAAACCTCGAGCGCTTCGCCAGCTCAGTTGGTTAACACCTCAGCCTACAAATACAAAAGTCGTTAGTTCAAATCCGACCAGCGCCCGTAACGAGCAGCTTTTTTAAATTAAATAAATGCAAGCGAGAGAGAACAACAGCGAGAGAGACAGATGTCAACGAGGCGCGTAATCAAATTCAAAAATGGGCGCTAAATTAGCAAATTTGAAAATACGCTAGAGGTGCGCGCGCAGAAAACCAAGAAAATCTGAAAATTTAAATTCAAATATACGCGCCAGAAAACCAAGATGGCCGACACCCCGGGAAGTTTAAAATAAAAAAAATTGAACTTAGAAAAAAAAATCTGAAAATTTTCATATAATAGGTAGGGTTAATGGAACTCTGGTTAATCCATTCATGCGCGCCGCCGCGTAATTCCGGAAGCAAATTAAAAATGGCCGCGCGTAATTTAATCGGAAGCTAATGCGTAATTTAATCAGTAGCACATATGTAAATTACATATCAAACTTCATATGTAATTAATTAGGTCAATCCGCGAATTCGCGGTTTAATTAGAGCATTTGATTCGCGGTTTAATTAGCGGTTTATTGGTTCAATCAATTTAATCGATCATTTTAATTGACCCAATTAAAAACAAAATGGCCGCTATCCTGTCCACTGTTCTACTTATACTATTTAAGTATTTACGTATAGTAATGTCACAATGTGGTTATTATAACATCGAAAACAGTTGGATAATGGAGTATATCAAAGCACAGTTTTTGTATTGTTATTTTCATATCAAAAACATTGAAACGGCCTACCTTGTTTCAGCCAACTGACAGATTGTCATATTTATGAAATGCCATAATTAAAAGTTTTCGATTATTTTTGTGGAAAGTAAATAACATTAGTGTATTATCCTCGTTTAATAATAGTATATTAAAATACAAGTTGCAGAAGGCATCTATTCAAGCACGAATTTGAAATTCCGACACGAGCCGCATAGCTGCGAGTTGAGGAACAAATGAGTGCTTGAAGGACCTTCTGGAACGAGTGTTTTATACTATTTTTTCTATTGTGCCGCTTTATACCATTTTATAAATTAAAAATAAAAATGTTTTCCATTTTGCATTTAGAGTAACTCCATTCTAGCACCCGAATGACGTCATTCTATAGCGACTTATTCTAACACTTAAATGACGCCATTTGGTTGCTAGAATGGAGTTATTCTAAACGCAAAATAGAAACAAAATTATTGCAGCTCTCGTTCTATTGGAGCACTCCTCGTTACTCACCTCGTGCCCCAAACTCACTCGTGCTACAATGGGCCCTCTTATTAAACTAGTATAATAATATGCTACTCCTACGACGGTGCAGAAAGTACTTACTTTCTGCACTCTCATGTAAGAATGCACGTTTCCTGGACTAACTCTTAACATCGATGTTAAAAATAATTCACTTAGGACAGTGGTTCAATAAATAGTTATTTTTGTATTTAGAACCCAATAGTGTATTGTACAACTAGTTATGAAAGTCATACTGTTTTTCACGAATTTGCAAATGAGTAAAACAAGTTGCTTTCATATGTGTTGTTCACGTTATTTTTTGCATAGTGATCCTTGTAACGTTGTAACTCAAAATTTGGTCGAAAGGGACTTCGGACTTCAACAACTGGACGTTTTAGAACGTAAAAGTATTTTTTCGACGACTGACATCGAAAGTAGATTTTTCTCACTGTCATTTGACAACAGAAAGTTGACATTTGCCGCTGAGCGTGCGTTTTCATCTTTTTGCCGCTCGCCGAGCGTTTTGGGTTTCCGCGTGAACAAAATAGGTAGCCACGTCCAAATGTTTCCTTGACAACGCCCGTCATTTGTGGAAATAATCGCGTCACATGTCATATAGACTGCGCGAGTAATGTTAACTTGATTGTCAATTAATTTTTGCGATAAAACGAAATTTGATATTTTCCTTTAATAATATGCTCAGTCGTCGAAAAAATAGTATGTATATTTCGAGCTAAAAGTGCGCTTGCCGCTTTTGCATGATTGCTGGTTTCGACTTCGTCTCAACCAGCAATATTCATGCGCAAGCGGCAAGAATCCACTTTCAGCTCTTAACATACAATATACTATTGCGTCCTGTTGTGTGTGTCTGTATTGTGTGTACGAAAATGAATCGCTTCATACATTGAAAAAAAATTGAAAATGTCACCTTTTTTTACTGTTTTCGAAAAATTACATTTTGTAAGCGCTAAATTTGGTTACATACAGGTTGTATTTCTATATCTACCGGCATTTTTTCGGTCTGTAAACTTTGGTTGGTTGAAATATAAACATGCGAAGCTAACCTCAACTACTTCTTATTAGTTAGATTTAATCTAACAGTTGTGTCGTTTACAAATTTTTACTCGTAGCTTTCTGGGAGCATACTTTCCATATTTAAGCAATTTATAGTAATTTTAGCCGGCACTTTAAATAGTCTTTTCACGAACTAACGACTAGTTCTTTGACTACGCGGAAAACAAGATATAGCATGTCAAGCGAAACCACTGAGTAAACTGCAGACGTCTTATGCCCCTCTGTGTCTGCACTTTACATAAACGTTCATTGGCTCCATATTAATCAATTACCGATTGTAGCCGAACAGTTGTCATAATACCTTATGCGTCTGCAGATTACGTATATGCGTCCGGGCTTTCATCGGTACAGCCCCCAAATTGAAAAAAAAAATCAAGGAGCAATTGCTGCAAAAGATCTTTAAAATGATGACTAGAAAGATAGGAAAAGGTAGAAGGTGAGATGCGAGAAACGGCAACAGCCGTAATACAGCTCATGATATACTGCTATGAACAAATTTTACGCCTTTATGGTTATATAGCAATTAATAATATTATTTCATGCATATTAAATATTATTTTATAAAATGTTCCAGAAATTTCTAGTTTAATTCTTGTAAATAATATAAAATAGCATTGGCCTAATAATTTGTAGAACAGTATTAAAAATAGTGTTAGCCTTGATTTGAACAACAAAACTTAATTAGAGCAGGCTTTAAAATAATGTAAAACAATGTAAGATCGAAAAGAAACAATTGAGGAAAGGAAGCCAAGCTGTGAAGTGGTAATTTTGGCTTCCCCAATACATCATAGTTAATACTTGAATAAACACGCTTTTCCCAATTCAGTATGTTTGAAAATTAATTCCATATCTTTTAGGTGTGCTGTAGCAGGTGGCATTGATTCGTAGCTGCTCTACAGAGGTATAAAAAAGTGTTTAATTTGTGCATCGAGTGTTAACTACTTTCGTGCACAGCAGTTTGAGCTTATGTTGTTCAGCAGGAGCCGTCCGCGATTCGGAGATATTTCCTTTCTAGCTTTAATAAGATCACTTCCTAACCATTTGCCCATGCTGCTATTACGCCCGTTCTTTGTAGACTATTAACTCTATACACCATTGGGCTATGTTCATACAGGTTGCATAAAATTCTAAGGAACATGAGTTGGAAAAGATTCAAATTATATTCGCCATAAGAGTAAGCGAAATATATATGCAATAATTACTTTGGCATCTAGGCAACAAGTAGGTACAATAGCTATTTGTGGCCTAGCTATGAAAGTAATTTGAAGTATTTGAACCTTTTGCAACTCATGGATTTGTCATGTTTCGTAAAATTGTATGCATCCTGCATAGTAAGTTCACTGTCGAACCCTTTTCTATAACGGCCCTCGTTGATTTCGCTTTCTTTGTTGAGAACCAAAAATCCATGATAATTTTGCAACCATAAGAACCTACACTTTTTAACGTGACGTGTAGTCGTGCCAGAATAAGATTATGATATTTGCATCTCCCACCAGTTGTTTTGGGACTGATGAGTAAGTCTGACAGAAGTAAAAACAACCTATATTTCGGTGACGGCCAAAACTAAAGTAATCTCTAATTATGCTTTGAGCATTGGCAGAAAAGTTTATGAAGCTAATATGTGGCATGCAGGTGAACATGTAACGAAAATTTTGAACATCAACTCCATCCTTATTCATTGCAACATCTCTGTCGGTTCGCATAAAAATGGCCTTACTACATAATCCATCAACTCTTCCCCATAGTGCCACCTGGGTAAGTACTAGTTGAAACACGTATCGTATTACTCGCGAACGTTAGCACTTCCAACATACACTCAACCTTTTCAGATTTTTTTCTGCAGTTTTTCCACCACACACCTTAGATTAGATATAAAGTCCCCAGAAACGTTTACTACTCCCTTAACTATTTCTTTATAGCAACTTTTACAGTTCAACCATTTCAATAGTGCGAACCACAGTTTCACGTCCTTCTGCAAGCGCTTTTAACGCTGTATTTTAAGCGATTTCTTATTTGGATTGACGCCACGTTAGCTGTCCTAATTGGCATATAACGTGGACTCGCAAATCCTTTCTGGAATGCCATTTTGGGCCTGCCTTTCGTAACACGGAGCGTCTGTTCCCTTATCAACTTTGGCCACGAGGTTTGTGCTGCTGAAGTCTGTTACGTTAAGATTATCCTGGACCAATTATTCATCGCCTACATGCGACTTTTTTGTCACAACCAGGTTAGTCTCATTACAACTTTTGATGATAACTTCGCCTGCCCATGAATTGTTGGCGGAATCGATATCAACGACGCTTCATCACCGCTAACCGATTTACCAGTTACAAATTTAATTTACGCTTTATAAATTGAAAACTTAATATATTAATTGTTCCGATTTACAATTTACAAATTTAAAACTACGCTTTATAAATTTAAAACGTAATGTATTAACTATTCATAAATCTATGTTTTATAAATTTAAAACATAATGTATTAATTGTACCCTAATTTACAATTCACAAATTTAAAGTTTTGCTTAATGAATACGTATTAAGAATTTTGTAAAAAGTGCCCTCACGCCATTTTGCTATCAAGACCGAGATAACGGTTAATACATATGACAGTGGTAAGCTTATCCCTTCATGGAGTTGTGATCACATTCAATCCAAGACCCCAAAAGAGGTTCACATTTTTGCTGTGCTTGTTGCATTTTCAGCATATGTAATATATTGTCTTCAAATAATTTAATACTGTGACAAACAATTTAAGGACTGAATACCGATGTTGCAAGCAATTATTAATTGTTGATTTAATAAACTTACTTGTTTGCTACGATTTTATTTATCTTTTTTTTTAAATCTGTGATTTCTGGCGTCCTGTGTTTTTTATAAAGAGCTTGCAGTAGTACAGCTGATGATAGAAATCTGCGACCCAAGGCCACCGAGATTAAGCTAGCTAGGTCATTACGGTGAGTACAAACATTACAGAGCTACCGTGGTGTATAAATGATAAGGGGGTTGATCTGCGATTACACTACCATTGATTATTATTAGTGATCGATTGCAGGTTGGCTTCTTTATTGTTTCACTGACGCCAAACGTGTGGGGCTCGACTTTGGTATTACATCAGCTGTGCAACCTGCAATTCTCTAATATTTTGACCAAATTATTTATTTCAAAATGAATGTTAACGCACTTCGTGTCGATGAATTACTTTATGCGCTACTGTTCAGAGGTTTAGATAGGGACACGGTGGAAAGTATGAACGTCGACCAACGTCGTAGGACCTTGCGTGCGAAACTATTACTAGAAAAGGCTGACCCTACGTTGCTTAGAGCTTATCAATTAGTAGTACCCTTTGATGTACAATTCGAACTTGATGCTTGTAAAGGCAAACTAACTGAACTTTCGGTGTTAGTTACTGCTTTCTCGGGGGCACCTTCTGATTCAGAATTTGCTCGGCTTGATACGCGGCTGACGCATCTGTATTCACGACTAACCAGGCTACAACCCTCTTCTGAATTAGAACAGGAGCATGCTACTCTTACTAGTCAATGCTTAGATTTATTACAGTTACTTAGTAATGAGCATGACGATTCGCAATTACAAGTAGATCCTTTGCCCTCAAATGTTGATGCCACTAATTTTGTCGATTCTGTTAATACAGTAACTCCACCTAATTCTGACCCTATTAAACCTATGGCAGATAATATTGTTAACAACCCTAATATAATTGAAGCAGCTGGGTTAGCTTCATCTACTTTCCAACGACCTAGGGTATCTTTTTCTGCTGAGCAGGAAGATACGGATGTACCTCCTTTTACACAACAACCTTCTATGTCAGCTACTGCTAATTTGCGAACTGAATTAGACCACATTAATTACTCGACGACGTCTCTTCCTAGACATGTAGGTTTAGTTTCTGTACCGGTATGCAAATGGCGTTTATCATTTGATGGAGACACGACTACTATGGGGGTAAATTCTTTCCTACAGCGTGTCGAAGAACTTAGAGTAGCGCGTAACATTTCATACGACCAATTATTTTCTAGTGCTGTTGAGCTTTTCTCGGTTCGTGAGTTAGTATGGTACCGTGCTATGCATCACCGGGTTTCAAACTGGCACGAATTGGTAGCTAGGTTGCGATCTGATTTTTTGCCTACTGATTTTGATGAAGAGTTATGGGACGAGATTAGGAAACGCAAGCAGGGGTCCGATGAAAAACCCTCACCTTTTATTGCTGTGCTGCTTAATTTATTTGATCGTTTACTCGTTAAACCATCCGAATCAATTCAACTTAAGCATATTATGAAAAACTTGCAACCTTTTTACGCTACTCAATTACCTTTAACAGTGTGTCCACGATATTGAACACCTTGCATTTCTGTGTAAAAGGCTGGAAGACGTTAAGATACAGAATATTAAATATCGCAATCCTGCTGCTGCTTCATCCTTGCAACTGGAACCTGACTTGGCTTACCAGCCTACTCCTAAAAAACCTGTGACACAGACTGCACAAATGACAATTAAACATCCTGGTCCTAGAACTAACCGTGCGAAAAGTACGACCACTTGTTGGAACTGCCGTAAATTAGGCCATACTTTCCATACTTGCTCAGCAGATAAGACTATTTTTTGTTATATTTCTGGTCATGCAAATAGTTATTTTGCCACTTGTCCTAAATGCCATCCAAAAAACGCAAAGTAAAGGTAGATATCACAGCCGATCTATTCCTTATCCCTATTATACTAAGGCTGATACTTTATCTTGGGAATCTTGGTTACGAACTGTGAATGAATTTTGCCGTATGACTTGTAATACTTCAGCCACCTTTACTAAACAACTTTCTGACAACCGTCCTTATTTAACCATTTATATTAATGGCGAACCTATTCACGCTCTTTGCGATACAGGGGCCAATCAAACTTTAATTGGGCGCAACGGTTTATATTTACTTCAGAGACATGATCTCAAATTGTGTAACAATAAGTCTCCGCTTACCTTGACTACTGCTGACGGTCAGCTACAAAATATTTTAGGTACTGTTGCCTTACCCATTACCATTGATGGTATTACTAGGTCCATCGATGCGGTTATTTGTGACTCAATTCCGTCTACACTAATTTTAGGTGTTGATTTTTGCTACGCTTTTGGAGCAAAGACTGAATTTGTCGCTGGACGCTTCGATGTGGCTGAAACTTTTTCGCTGCAGACTATTTGTGGCGTAGTTGATTTGTCAGTTCAACAAAAACTTCTTCTAGACCAAGTTGTTGGGAAGTTTGCTGAAATTTCTAGTCCTACTTAGGCTTAACTAATTTAGTTGTACACACTATTGATACGGGTGACGCATCTCCTATTAAGCAGAAATACTATCCTTTGTCTCCTGCTATGCAAGTCCATGCCGACCACGAACTTGATCGCTTGTTAGAGATGGGTATTATTCGTCCCTCGAAATCTCCTTGGAGTTCTCCAATGGTCTTAGTCAAAAAGAAAGATGGATCGTATCGACTTTGTTTCGACGGTCGAAAATTAAATTCGGTTACCAAGAAGGATGCTTATCCTTTACCATATTTAAATAGCATTCTTGATAAATTGCGCGATGCACGTTATCTTACGTCTATCGATCTTAAGCAAGCTTTTCACCAAATTCCTCTACATCCTGATTCATGCGAAAAAACAGCTTTTACAGTCCCTAGACGTGGTTTGTTCGAGTTTACAGTCGTTCCGTTTGGGATCGCGAACGCAGCTGCCAGTCAACAACGTCTCATGGATAGCATTTTTGGTCCGCTATTGGGTGAAAACATCTTCGTGTATTTAGACGATATTGTTATCGTGTCTGGAACCTTTAAAGAACACTTGGACACCTTAGAGCAAGTTTATACCCGTCTTAAAGACGCTAACTTAACTGTCAATATCGACAAATGTCAGTTTTGCCGTCCCAGGCTTACTTACCTCGGCTTTGTCGTCGATAAAAATGGTTTACGCACGGACCCTGATAAAATTTTGGTTATCACTAAATACCCTCAACCAAATACAGTGACCGAAGTCAAACGCTTTATTGGCTTAGCTTCTTGGTATCGTCGCTTTGTTCCAAATTTTACCACTATTACTGCTCATATTTCGGACCTAATTAAAGGTCGTATTAAAAAGCAGCGTGTGCATTGGACTGATGATGCTCTTAAATCATTTAATCAAATTAAATCTTGTTTGACCTCCGCTCCTGTTTTGAGTAGTCCAAATTTTTCGCTACTGTTCACGTTACAATGTGACGCCTCTAATTTTGGCCTCGGTTGTGTTTTTACACAAAATATTGACGATGAGGAAAAGGTTATTGCTTATGCTTCACGTACCCTTAACAAGGCCGAACGCAATTATTCTGTCACCGAGAGAGAGTGTTTAGCTGTCATCTTTGGCATTGAGAAATTTAGACCGTATATCGAAGATACACATTTCACTGTGTTAAATGACCACTATTCCTTATTGTGGCTTACTAATATGAAAGACCCCACAGGCCGTTTAGCCCGTTGGAGTGTTCGTCTGTCGCAATACGATTTTACAATTCGACACCGACAGGGCAAACATAATGTAGTTCCCGATGCTTTATCGCGAGCTCCTATTCAGGTTTCCGCTCTAGAACTTGTTGATGGTGACTTAGACTCTTGGTACTTAAAAATGCTTGAACGTGTTAGCCAGAGTCCTCATCAATTTCTTACTTGGGGAATTGAAAATCACCGACTTTGTAAGTATGTTCCCAACCGTCATGCCATTGTTAGCAACTTAGTGGAATGGAAACAGGTGATACCTCGATCTCGCCGAACTGAAATTTACAAACTCTTTCATGACAGTCCCACATCTGCTCACTTGGGTGGTTATAAAACCTTTTGTAAGATCTCCGAACAATATTACTGGCCTAAAATGCGTGCCGATGTCATCCGTTACATACGCCATTGTGAAACTTGTGCTGCGAGTAAGGTTAGTCAACTTGCTAGACCTGGTTTAATGGGCCAAAATAAGAAGATGTTATACCCTTTTCAATGTTTGTCAATTGACATAATGGGTCCTTTACCTCGCACGAAAACTGGTAACACTTCTATCATGGTTGTATGTGATTGGCTAACCAAGTTTACCCTAGTTAAAGCTGTTCGCGCTGCCACTGCTAAAGCAGTAGCCAAGTTTTTGGAGAACGAAGTCTTCCTCATTTTTGGTGTTCCTCAAATATGTATGGTTGATAACGGACCACAATTTATAAGTTCCCAATTTAAAGCCTTAATGAAACAATACCAAGTTCAACAAGTTTGGTATAATGCTTCTTACCATCCCCAAGTCAATTTTGTCGAGAGAGTTAACCGAGTTATCGGTACTGCTCTTCGTTCTTATGTTTCGGATAATCATCGTTCGTGGGACGAACACATTTATCAAGTTGCACACGCTTTGCGTAACGCCGTTCATGAGGTGACGGGTTACACCCCTTCTTTCTTAAATTTTGGGAGGACTGTACCAGTTTCTGGGACTTATTACGGTCGTCTTAAGAACTTCCAAGAAGAAGAATTATCTTTAGAAACTCGTGAAGACCTGGCTTCAGACGTTAACCAACTTTCTGAACTTTATCAAGACGTTGTTAAACGCCTCAATAATTCCTACCAACGCAATTCCAAGCACTATAACTTGCGTAAGCGTCCATTAAAATTTAATGTCAATGATTTGGTTTGGAAAAGAAACTACGTCTTATCTGATGCATCTAAATCCTTCAATCAAAAATTGGCTCCTAAATATGTCAAATGCAGAGTACAAAAAGTTACCGGCCCACTTACCTATCAGTTAGTGACCGTCCCTGACAAGAAAAACGTTGGAGTTTGGCATATTAAAGATTTAAAACCTTACTTTGGAGAAGGACAAGTGGAGGAGTGAATTCTGGTGTGCCTGATTGTATGTATGATGATGTATGTGCATGTTTAGCTTATCTCGCCTATTCACCCTACGGATAGTATTATACTATCAACATTATTCTCAACCTTTTCGACTTGATAAACAATTTCTATTATGATTATTCTTATTTATTGCGTGCTTTTTAAGCCGCATATTTTTTTGCTTTTGAGTGCTAGTTAAGCACCTTGAGCGATTCCCCAATTACGGATTTGATGGTACTTTTCCCTATCATTAGATTATATTAGGTGAAACCCTTTTGAGTGACGGATTTTCTCGCTTCCTTATAGATAGCGATTGGACCTTTTGTCGAACTCTTCTTGAGTCTTTTGTTGATAGTGAAGCAAGTGTTTAGGTGAGTTGCTTTCGTGATGAGTGCTTGAGTCTTCTTTACTTTTTCGAAGTGTGTCTTTCTGACGATGGAGTTAGTTGTGAAAGAGTTTCTAGACCTGCACGATTTACTTAGAGTGGTTGGTTGGGCATGCAGGGTCGGTCTCTTTTTTGGTAAACCTTTCCATCAAATATTTTTTTATTTCCTTTCCCCATCTCGTTTCACGAGATATTTCCAAAGCGTCAGGTCGACTTTATTAGGTTCTTTAGTAGCCTTTAGGATTTGTGGTATGCATGAGTTCATGCTTGGGTTTTTTAATAGTTTTTGAGGGCGGGTTTCTTTCGGTCTTGTGGAGATTTCTGGGGGTCGGGGCGAGCGATTGGGTTGCCATCCGACTTGGTGAGGGAGTTACATTCAGTCCGTCACCGGCGCGCCTTTTCCATCTAGCTGCGACGACTGGCTGAATGCCCGAACTGGGTTTGGTGGTGGTGCGGTCGTTTCCTCCGGCTTCTGGGGTCTTTACCCAAATTCGGTGTGGGTATGGTTTTTGGGGCTTTTTTTGTCCTGGGTTTTACCCGATTTTTTGTCGTAGTGTTTTCAATTCTGCGATGTTTCATACAGGAGTAAGTTTTTGTGACTTATCTCCTGTGTTTCGCTGTGTGTTAATTCACACGGTGTTTCAGTGTGCAGTCGTTCCTGGACTGTTCACTTTTCCTCGACCAGCAGGGTTTAGGGTTTTATGCTTTGGCGCTCTTCTTCACAGTCGTTTACATTCGCGGTGATCACTACGGGGGCCCGCGCTGAGTGTCTGTGATCAACAGCGTCCTCACCTTTTGCTAATTTCCCATTTCACTACAATAGCTTCTTTCAAACAGCCCTGCGTTGACTGACTGACGGACATCGAACTTATCCCTTCCAAATCCCTCTTCGTTACACTATCTTCCTCTACTATACTCTTTTAATACTCAGGTATCCCTTTTTCCGATTTCTTTTCTTCTCTACCTTATTGGCCTATTCCAAATCCCATTTCTTTAATTCAGTAACGATTTCCGACTGCTGCCTCAGCCCTTGGCTAAATCTCAGCAACTTTTCAGTACGCTGACTAAGTCCAATGCGTGTGTTCTGCCAGTACACGTTTAAGGTAACCTTCTGATTAGTTTGTTTCCCGTTGGCTATGGTACGGAGCTAAGCGTCTAACTTATCCACCGACGCGCCCTTTTCATCTAGCGCGACGGATCGGTTTAGCACTTTGCACACGACTATTCCCTCCGTAGAAACTGTCTATCTCTTCTTCTTTTCTTAACTTTACTCTTTTATTCTTCATCTATTTCCCTACTTTCCTTTCGCCTTCTTTGACTGACGATAACCTTTTCAATTGCTTTAGTATAGTCATACCTCAGGTATTTCTCTTGGCCGTGGGGAGTGAAACAAATCTTTAGCTCTAGCTATTTGTTTCGTCATTTATTCATCATTCTGGGCCAGCCTATATTTATTCATTCGAGTTATGATTTGCTGTATTTTAAATGATACCAAACTTGCTTCGCGCGAGCTCTCTGATTTCGGTTTTTCCAAAATAATTCCTTATCATTTTGCGCCAGCCGCAGCGGTCATCTTCCGTCCGCGACCTCATTTTACCTTTCGCTTTGGTTGGAGCAACTTGTTGCAAGAAGGCATCTCGTGTGCTTTATTGCACCTCAATATTTAATTTTGTTTGTGAGCTGATGACTGAAATCAGGTATGTTGCGTTGCTTTGTTTGATATTCAGGTTGGTAATTTCCATTTTCTCATTAGCTCTTAATTACCGCTTTTAAATACCGCTTTTAACGCTGTATTTTAAGCGATTTCTTATTTGGATTGACGCCACGTTAGCTGTCCTAATTGGCATATAACGTGGACCCGCAACTCCTTTCTGGAATGCCATTTTGGGCCTGCCGTTCGTAACACGGAGAGTCTGTTCCCTTATCAACTTTGGCCACGAGGTTTGTGCTGCTGAAGGCTGTTACGTTAAGATTATCCTGGACCAATTATTCATCGCCTACATGCGACTTTTTTGTCACAACCAGGTTAGTCTCATTACAACTTTTGATGATAACTTCGCCTGCCCATGAATTTTTGGCGGAATCGATATCAACGACGCTTCATCACCATTAACCGATTTACCAGCTACAAATTTAATTTACGCTATATAAATTGAAAACTTAATGTATTAATTGTTCCGATTTACAATTTACAAATTTAAAACTACGCTTTATACATTTAAAACGTAATGTATTAACTATTCATAAATCTATGTTTTATAAATTTAAAACAAAATGTATTAATTGTTCCCTAATTTACAATTCACAAATTTAAAGTTTTGCTTAATGAATACGTATTAAGAATTTTGTAAAAACTTCCCTCACGCCATTTTGCTATCAAGACCGAGATAACGGTTAATACATATGACAGTGGTAAGCTTATCCCTTCATGGAGTTCTGATCACATTCAATCCAAGAGTCCAAAAGAGGTTCACATATTTTTGCTGTGCGTGTTGCATTTTCAGCATATGTAATATATTGTCGTCAAATAATTTAATACTGTGACAAACAATTTAAGGACTGAATACCGATGTTGCAAGCAATTATTAATTGTTGATTTAATAAACTTACTTGTTTGCTACGATTTTATTTATCTTTTTTTTTAAATCTGTGATTTCTGGCGCCCTGTTTTTTTATAAAGAGCTTGCAGTAGTACAGCTGATGATAGAAATCTGCGACCCAAGGCCACCGAGATTAATCTAGCTAGGTCATTACGTGAGTACAAACATTACAGAGCTACCAATCAAATTATAGCTAGTGCTAACCACATCCTGTGCATTTATTAGTGTATAACAATTACTTTAATGTTGCAATAAACAAAATATCAATTTTGTGCCTATTTGAAGCTTTATTTCACTTTCGCCTTAGTCACGCAACCTGAATTGCTGTGAGCATTAAACCATTGCAATATAATTGTTATATTTATCAAGCGCAATTAATTTTGAGAGTTTGTTAGACTATAATAGGGAATATGAAGTAAGTGGACATAAAATCTTTATTTTTTGGGATACTTTATTAAAGGATACAGCTCTTTACGTACAGTTCAACAGAAAGTGATTCAATTTATCCATCAATTACAGGACTACAAAATGGATACTATATATTCGGGTAAATTATGGCTATGTATACGTTAAAAATACACACTTTATGTCCCTGAAATAATAATTGTAGTTCTATCTTGTATCTTCCTTCTGGTATCAGTGGCGGAAATTTTTCCCCATCTATATTCCAGTTGCATATGACGTATTTTATATTCTACAAAAAGGCCGTTTTATTTTTTTAGTAGTTGAACTCACAATTAATTAAAAAGAAGAAGCTAAATATATTATAAAATATTTCCAACGGACCGTGTTAATATAAAAAAACCTACGAAGGACTCTAACGAGTAAGAAAGTTTTTTGGTTTAAACCAGTTGCCTAAAAATTGCTACATTTTTTAAATCTAATTTAGGACATTTGTTACATAAACCACATTTTTCAAATAGCAGCCATTTTTTCAGAAGCACTTGCTGTAACGGTAATTACTTTGTTTTTAATAAAACAAAATATGTATTTAAACTGTGTCGTATAATAAACGGTTTTTACCTGTTACTGTCAGCAGTAGAGGATGCCAATTTACAAAAGTTTGAAAGTAGGATTACTTAAAGCAGTAATTGGTGAAGCATCCTGGTATGACTCACTTAGTTTTATTAAATTTATCAATATCAACACTAATACCCAACATTATATGTAGAGGGTTCAATCTCCGATTGCTCTCTGACAATTCCTCCCTGTATAGGTTTTCTGAACTATATATGTATTCCTAACTCGGTCGATCTTTTAATGAAAATTAAATAGGACGAATTTAGATGCAACATACCTTTTTAACTGAACATCCTTGAAAATTTCCGCATCTGATAAAGTTTCCAACTCCAATAGCATTGTGCTTTATAGCGTCGCAGGCATTTATTTGAAAATGCACAGGAAAAAATCGGTACTCATTGCTAAGGAATTTATAAAATTGTACGATAAGCTAAAATAAAATGCGTTACTAAATAAAAGTACGCTTTTAAGCCTACACACTTCCACTTTATTGTCGAGATCCATTTTGAAGGACATTGTCATATTCAAAGCTGTAGTAGTTCTGTTGTATTTAAAAGTTGCTGCCGTTGCGTCATTCATGTAAACCTTACTAAAGCGAACTAGTTCAAATCTCTCAGCCGTTATCCTGGCGGTATGTTGCTGAAACTAACGCTAATGTAATTTTAGCAATTGAATTTCGCTCAACTAGCGCACTTTAAATAGGTTAAAGCCACTCTCTTCCGCGAATGCTTTAAATATCAAAACTGCAAAAACCAAGTACATTTTCATTATTGTAGTTTTACCACTCTGGCAACTCTGACTCTGGCAATAATCTAGTCGCATATGTTTTATTTGAACTGAAAAACAACAGTGAGATAATTTCATGTCGAGACAATAGATAACAATGATTATGAATGTTTGTTAGCTGTGTATGGCATTGTTTTTAACAATTGATGCTTTATCAGTGCCGCTCGAAAAATGTTATTTGGAGGGCTCGAAATTTTTACAATAAGTAAGCAAAAAATAATAATTAGTGACTCATCTACATTCCGCCCAGGTTTCAATCCAAATATAGCAATGCTGTTTAATTCTAATAATTCAAACCAAAACATCATATGCACAAAACAACAAGTATTCCAACACAACACAAAATCTACAGTCGTGTTCAAATAAATCTGGGACAATGTTTTTTTCATATGTAGATTAAGTTAAAAATTGAAGAATATCTCCATTGATTTCCTGCTTTCAGAAAGAGTTAGAGATTTTATTTACCTGTAAAGGTTTAATGTAACACATAGTAACCGTTGATAAAAACGTAACACTTGTATCATCTATGTATATTTAGCCCAGTACTAAGGTTAGCTTCAATGATGTGTAATAGTGGAATTAATATACAAGTGTATCATATAAGTTCTTACTGTATTCAATCAAACCAAATCTCGACGAGCCCTCTGGTACTTGGCTACCGAAAAAGGCGTATGCCTTCAATCTCTGCATATGCATTAGTAAATAATAACACCTGTTTTAATATTAGAATTAAGAATGAAATATTTAATTATATTAATTTTGTAGTCTGGTTACAACTTCACCCTGCTTACATACATTTGTGTGGCTAGAAGCATTCAGAAGCTATGTGATTAGAGTACGATTAACAAAGAAAAACTATGTATACCTCTTATGGAACAAATATAACGGCAGCGAAATTAAAAGTACTACAGTACTGATTAACTTAACTGGACACTTTTTAAAAAAGGCTTTAAATTACTGGCTACATGACTAGGCGTGATATGGGCATATTCTATTTCAACTCAACTAAAAAAATAACAGGAAGTTAATTTCCTGTTGTTACAGGACATGATGATTATCTTAATTAATTACAGCGGAGTGTCCTGTATTATTATCGTCATTTTCGCTCGCTTTTGTAGTCGGTTGATCCATATCGGTCATGCTGGCAAAATAGGTTGCGGGTCGATATTACATTTGATAATAGTTGAAAAATTTGCGAACTGTAGCACAGGGGCTCTAAATTACGAATGTTTGTATCGGAGAGTGCGCTCTACCACCGATGTGTATTGCCACCGATGTGGACTTGAAACCGACATTAATTGACCACCGACATGAACTACTACCGATTTGCATTACCACCAACTTGGATTACAACCGATGTGGATTTAGATCCGACAAGAACTACCACCGACTTGGTTTACTACCGACTTTTAAAATTTGTAACAAAAATATGGTATGTCACCAAACTGAAATACCACCGACTTGGTGTACAAACCGACTTGGATTACCACCGATGTGGATTTACATCCGACAGGAACTACTACCGATATGAACTATCGCCGATGTGGTAGTTGCTGCAACACATCTTACGCGAGCGACCGCGAACTTGAAATCTTTCCTATTAATAATTTGGTAGCAACTGCAGTATCGTTATGAAGTAATTGTTGTCAGTAGCTGCTGAAAGACGTCATATTTCGTCAGTAAATTGTTTATATTGTAATAAAAAGTCAGTATTATGTTTTAACTCGTACATAAATTTAAATTATTTCAAAAGAAATGCGATCTTGTTTGATTAGCGTATGGCGTATTTTGGCCAGTAAGGAAATTTTACTAAAATTCTGTAAGTATTAAAACTTTATATATTATATAAACAAGCTGCTGCGTTAAATTTCGTACTACCCACAAAATAACTCGAGATATTGTGGTTTTGTTTGTGAATTTGTTTGATTTGCAGCGTGTTTAACGTCTCACCTTCACACCCCTGCATCTTTCTCATTTATTATCTGATCTATTTCAAATCTTGGTCGATTTACCTAACCGTTAAAGCAATTATTTTCATAGTTTTTAAATAATGTTACTGCAAAACAGTGGCTTACTGCGACAATTACTGCAAAAAATTTAAAATTATAGTAGGCTTAGTTTTATCAAAAAAAGTTAGTTACAAAAGTTGTTCAAAATTAGGAAAATAGTAAAAATGTAAATTTTAATCCAAATAAGTGTATTTATTGTCGACCGAGAAAAACACACCATTTCTACTGTATCAGTAGTGGTTAGGCGTATTCTAGGTATTATTTAAATTTGCAGAATGCTAAATTAACAGTTCATAAACTTAATTGACAGTTCGTAAACGTAACTGGCGTTCATAAACCTTTTGTTTTCCAGGGTACCACTTATTAAGGCAACAATCAAATGTTAATTATCTACATAATAATATTGTACATTACATATTAACAATACAAACATTTCTAATAAAATATGGATTTCGACTGTTTTTGTCATTCTGAGCAACCTTTGTTAGTAGCAAAATTATTTCAAAAATGTCAACGTAATGCTAAAGGCCAAAATTTCAAATATATCAGAAGAGAA
Organism: Agriotes lineatus; assembly: GCA_940337035.1. Taxonomy (NCBI): domain Eukaryota; kingdom Metazoa; phylum Arthropoda; class Insecta; order Coleoptera; family Elateridae; genus Agriotes; species Agriotes lineatus. Next base: position 54,929 of record CALNHX010000804.1, read on the forward strand.
AATATTCAAGGGTGGTAAGGCGAAAAGTGAAAAGCACTCCGTATTGAATTCTGATTTGATTATGCTTCTTATTTAGATATGTACAGTCGCGGAATTAAAAATCCGGGCGGGTCTTATAGAGGATTTTTGCAATTTTTGGGTAATGTAAATTGGGCTTTGCGTTTCTAGGTTAGCAATTCACAGTTAAACAATGAGGCATGCTGTCATATACGAGTGATTATTTTGACTTTGACTAATTTCATCAGGTAACGTGATAAGTCAAGTAAAGTAAGATATACACTGAATCATTTGAAATGCCCGGATTTTTAATTCCGCAACTGTTCGTCCACAGTTTCTTGATAACTTTATTTATTCACACCAGTTTAAACGTGACCAACAGACAGGTACCTACTTTGAAAATTGGTCGTCGGGGAATATGTACCTACATCCAGCAATAGGGCACAATAGCATTAAGTGTACTGTGTACTACTTAGTAGAGGAAGATCCCATCTGCCCAAGATGTGGGAGGGACGAGGAAACGTCCTTTCACTACTTGGGAGAATGCGAAGCGTACCAGCGACTGAGGTATAGAACCTTTGGAGCACCTACGCTTCGAATGGAAGAGTTGAACTCCCTATCCTGGGCCGAAATTCTGATCTACATTAGAAAATCAGGAAGGTTTAAGCAGGGAGAAGAGCCCATCGAAGAGGACGATAATGAAGGCGGTTGAGGGGATGGCATGGGGTTGGAAAAAAGGACCTATGGTGGCCTACTTGCTAGACTTCGGTCTCCCCACAACTACTACTACTACTACTACTACTAAGCCGATTGTCGGGTTTAAAATTTTAATGTAATACAAATAGACATCTGGCATTTTGTAAGTACCTATAGCAACCAGAAAACTACGAAGAAGTGTCGACAAATCACGAGGCTATAATAATAATAATGGTTTATCGAGCATCCACTTAGTATACATACATTCATGACAGTAAATATATGTGTTATAGTAGTCGCATAATGATCTGTGAGATCAATAAAACATCGAATTTCAATAAACGTGAAAAATGCCTTGAAGCAAATTGCTTGTGTGGGAAAGTATTGTACATCTATTTACATTCTACCTATTGACTAACTAAGTGATATTTATAATATTTAAATTATTATTAAGTAATAGTCAGTCTGTAATTTATTTATTATCCTATAATTATATTTAATTTACAGGTATTTATTGTATGTATGTATTATCGTTAACCTCGTTTTACCTTGCGGTGTAGAGGCTGGTGCTTTATGTGCTTGCATCTGGCGGTACAATGCTCAACTTGCCCTGGATTCGGGATACAACGTTGGAGCGCGCCTTTTGTGCTTACACAGCAACCATTGTGTGAAGTGTGTGGCATGTTGATGTGTTGACCTTGTTACTCTATCTCTTAGGTCTGTGGATCTGAGTAGAGCACAGTTAATTTGGTGCCCAACTGTGAATGGTCTCACCGAGCCCGATTCCAATCGCCAAGGCTTCGGAAAAATTCCGGCCCCCGCGGGATTCGAACCAAGGACTTGCTTACTAGCAAGCCTAGCGCTACCCAACTGCGCTACCCGGCTTCTTTTTAGGTATTTATTATCAACTACTTTATAATAATTCAATTGCACCTTATATTTCACGATCAGATCCAGACCTTCCATAAAAATGTGTGAACAAGATGTAACAATGTTTATAATTATTAATATAACACTGCGATTTCCTTGAAGTAATCAGTTTTTTAATTTACACTTACATACTGGAAGTTTGGCGATTTTTAGTAATTGTCTTGGTAATGCGTTAAGCAATTTAGGACCTAGAAATTGTATTGATCCTTGTCCCACTTTTTTCTTCATTCTGTTATTTTTGAAATAGTTTTTGGTTTTGTTTCTCGTGTGGTATATATGGTTAGTGTTCTCTAGCTAGTTTATGTTTATTTTTATACTGGTGTATTATAATAGGTTTTGCAAAGAGAAGTCTGATATCCAAGATAGTTGTTTCTGTATAGAGTGGCTTAGATGGATATGTATATTCCTTGTTGTACATTTTTTTAAAGTCTTTTTTGTATGACCTCCGGTGGTTTAACAGAAGTATTAGGTGCAGCGCCACATGTAGCAGAGAGTCCACCAGTGTATTGTATACCGTTCTCATATGTTTTTGCATTAATATTGTTTTAGTTTTTTAAACCTGTACAGCATACCTCTTAGTTTTTTAATAAAGTTGTTAATATGTACATTTCATCTTAGGTGACAGTCTATATTTATACCAAGTTATTTTATACTGTCTGTTTGTTGAATATGAACCGTAACATCTTCAACATCTGATAAAGTTAACTGCGTGTGTGATGGTAATGTAACTTTATAATTTGCAAACGGTATGTAGTTAGCTTTTTTTTAAGTTTAATGTTAATTGTTTTCTATTGAACCACTGTTTTATTTTTTCCATATCTTTCTCTGTTTTTCGCTTGAGGTTGGTCTAGTTGTGGTCCTTGTAGGTGATAACCGTATCATCAGCATAAGAGAGAATTTTACCTTCAGTTTATAGTTGTCGTAAATCATTTTACATATATTGTAAAAAGCACGGGTCCCAGGACTGTACCTTGTGGGACTCCATATTCTACTGTGGATTCTTCACTTATGACACCATCGGTATTTACAATTTGAAATCTATCTTCCAGATATGATTGGAAAAGCTTATTTGCTATGCCTCTTATACCCATATCGTCCAGCGTTTCTAATAATTTCACATGATTGACTGTGTCAAATGCTTTTGCTAGATCGACGAAGATGCAGAGGCATGATATATTTTCATCAAGAGCCATTTGAACATTTCCAATTAGTTCTGCTATGGCGTCTTGTGTTGATACACCTTTTTGAAACTCACACTGTTGAGATGATAGCAAGTTATATTTATTGATAAAGCTCTCTATCCGCTCTATGATGACTTTTTCGAAAATTTTTGCCACATTAGAAATTAGAGAGATGGGCCTATAATCCTCAGATAGTTCCTTATCACCGCCTTTAAACAGTGGTTTAATTATTGCTGATTTAAACCTCTGTCTTTATCAGAGTCATTATATTAAAGCGCAATTTTAATACACTTGTGTTTTAGGTGTCAGTTCCGTATTTACGAATAGAGTAAAGCAAGGCAATTGTTTAAAACATTTCACCAAATATTAAAACGTTATGCCCTGATGACTATTTATTAGGATAAAGAGTGTTTACCGATAGAGAAATGTTTTGTGGGTTTTTCAATGGCGTTATTTTGTATGGAAGAATTTCGTATTTTTTTAATATATGACTTTTCTGGAACAAAGAAGTAAAAAGTTTTTTATAATAATTTTATTACTTAGTTTTATTTTAAAATCCTTTTAATAATGACGCCCTCGGTCGACGTACATTCCCCTCAGGCCAAATCCCTCGGGGTGTACACGTCGACGCGTTATTATCCATATAACACCCTTGATACCTTAATAACTGTAATGCACTGTTTTGCATGGTTTTTTTCTTATATTAAAAACGTTTACACAGCCTCCTTTATTTCATTCGGGAAACTGACAGATTGTAGTATAAACAAGCATCTTAATTAGTAGTAATAATGAATTTTTTTATTGTTAGTAATTATGAGACATATTTTTAATTGCTTGTTTTCCGAAACACTTTCTTAAATCAATTCAGTCATAATGCCCGTGTTCCAGTCCAGTGTAGAAATTTAAAATCGTGGTTGTTAGAATGGTAAGGAATTTAAATTTTATTTTGACAACCAAACTTTACGCAGTTTACTGTCCACTGGTGCGTAAAACTTCAGTTTTCGCATTTATATGGGCTACTTTGAAATGAGAAATAAACAAAACTTTCTATTCTTCTAATAGTAGTTTGTATACCAAGGCACTGAAGTTTAACTTTTTATCACAAATGTGGATTTAGTTGCCGAGGCCCATAGGGCCAAGGCAAATAAACCACATGAGGGATAAAAAGGAACGTCAGTGCCGAAGAGTATAGTATGTTCTATTTGAAATATAGAAATCGTGAAATTACATTTTAACCAACATTTGTAGGTTATGTTAACGTCGGTTGACGTTTATCTGCCACCTCGCCACCTACAAAAAAGTCATAAAACAATGGATTACTTTAATGCAGATTTCTCGTATTTTAATGACGATTTAGAGGTACTTTAATGCCGAATTCAAATAAATATTTTTATCTGAAATCGCAAGTAAAATATGGAAAACGGTTAAAGAAGTAAAGCAAAATAGGGAGTGAGGTATTACTTTATACAACGATTTAGAATAATTTTGCGAAAAAACAGTCGAAAACCATATTTTATTCGAAACTAGCTGTTACCCGTGACTTCGTACGCACGAGGTTCGTTATTTGTGTATTAAATAATGTCTAATTATCTCCCATCCCATCCCATCCTATCCCCGTCCCCGTCCCCGCCCCTTTTCCCGTCTCGTCCCGTCCCTTCCCATCCCGTCCCGTCCCGTCTCTTCCCTTATGTCATGTCCACCGTCTTGGACTTAAAAATAAAAGCCATTTTCGCAATCCACGTCCCAAAAACCTCAATAACGACACCCATATCATATTTTAGGCTTATTTAGCCCATTTCACCCCTAAGGGGTTGATTTTCGAAAAACCACGAAATACATGTTTGCTTATTTGTTTTTAGGAGTACTCCTACGAAGTTTCAAGTCGAAATGTCTATTTAATATTATTTCTCCATACAAAATTGGAACCCCCATTTTACCCATTTAGGGGTTGAATTTCGAAATATCCTTCCTTATTCCTTATATACATCATAAAGGAAACCTCTGTCCAAAATTTCAGCTTTCTAGGTCCAAGGGTTTGGGCTGGGCGTTGATGAGTGAGTGAGTGAGTGAGTGAGTCAGGACTTTCAGTTTTATATATTTTACGGTTAAAGTGTTTACTTGGCTAGTTTATAGGCTAGCTGGATAGTATACAAACTATCCAGATGTCTGGCTATTTTGATGGAAAATTATATTTCTACTAAAATAGCTATGAATATTGGCTGGTTTGCATACTATCCAGCTAGTTTACAAACTATACAAGATTTATCGCCAAAGTACAAACCACAAGAAAAGTACACAAATTAACCGGTGATTTTGGCTAGTTTACAAACTATCCACAGTATTTGGATAAAGTGTGAACTTAATATTAGTAGTAATACAACCAATTCCATTTGGCTAATTTATTAGAAAAGTGAGGTTGTTTATGGCAAGTGCTGTGTGTTGTTATTGTTTACTGTCGTGTCTTGTGAAATTTGTTTAAGGATAGGTATCTGGTTATTAAAAATGACTCAACAGCAACAATTTGAAAACCTGTTTTTGGAAGTTTACGATCAAAAGTCGCAGAATTCAAAATTAATGAATGACAGTGATTATAGTGAACTTTTGCAACGTATAAAGAGAATACGCAAAACTGTTTTAAGGTTTATCCTTTATCTAATAGACGTGTCTGTCTGGGACGCTGTTTTGTCTGGGACGCTGTTTCAGCAGCCAAACCGTAAGAGATAGAGAAAAAAGTTATAAAGTTATATGTTTGGAATGGTCATGTCAGGTCAGGAACCGAATTTCAGTCACGTGACACTTCCGGTTTTCGAGAAATGACGTGATTTCCGTTTGTCTGGGACGCTGGTCTGTCCGGGACGCTGTTGCAGCAGCCAAACCGTAAGAGATAGAGAAAAAAGTTATGAAAGTTATATGTAAGGAATGGTCATGTCAGGTCAGGAACCGAATTTCAGTCACGTGAAACTTCCGGTTTTCTAGAAATCACGTGATTTCCGTTTGTCTGGGACGCTGGTCTGTCCGGGACGCTGTTGCAGCAGCCAAACCGTAAGAGATAGAGAAAAAAGTTATTAAAGTTATATGTAAGGAATGGTCATGTCAGGTCAGGAACCGAATTTCAGTCACGTGAAACTTCCGGTTTTCTAGAAATCACGTGATTTCCGTTTGTCTGGGACGCTGGTCTGTCCGGGACGCTGTTTCAGCAGCCAAACCGTAAGAGATAGAGAAAAAAGTTATTAAAGTTATATGTTTGCAATGGTTATGTCAGGTCAGGAACCGAATTTCAGTCACGTTACACTTCCTGTTTTCGAGAAATCACGTGATTTCCGTTTGTCTGGAACGCTGTTTCAGCAGCCAAACCGTAAGAGATAGAGAAAAAAGTTATGAAAGTTATATGTTTGGAATGGTCATGTCAGGTTAAGAACCGAATTTCAGTCACGTGACACTTCCGTTTTTCGAGAAATGACGTGATTTCCGTTTGTCTGGGACGCTGGTCTGTCCGGGACGCTGTTTCAGCAGCCAAACCGTAAGAGATAGAGAAAAAAGTTATTAAAGTTATATGTTTGGAATGGTCATGTCAGGTCAGGAACCGAATTTCAGCCACGTGAAACTTCCGGTTTTCTAGAAATCACGTGATTTCCGTTTGTCTGGAACGCTGTTTCAGCAGCCAAACCGTAAGAGATAGAGAAAAAAGTTATTAAAGTTATATGTTTGGAATGGTCATGTCAGGTCAGGAACCGAATTTCAGTCACGTGACACTTCCGGTTTTCGAGAAATGACGTGATTTCCGTTTGTCTGGGACGCTGGTCTGTCCGGGACGCTGTTTCAGCAGCCAAACCGTAAGAGATAGAGAAAAAAGTTATTAAAGTTATATGTTTGAAATGGTCATGTCAGGTCAGGAACCGAATTTCAGTCACGTGACACTTCCGGTTTTCGATAAATCACGTGATTTCCGTTTGTCTGGGACGCTGGTCTGTCCGGGACGCTGTTTCAGCAGCGAAACCGTAAGAGATAGAGAAAAAAGTTATTAAAGTTATATGTTTGGAATGGTCATGTCAGCTCAGGAACCGAATTTCAGTCACGTGACACTTCCGGTTTTCGAGAAATCACGTGATTTCCGTCCGTCCGGGACGCTGGTCCGTCCGGGACGGTCTGTTTTGTTTTATTAAATGAGACATTTGTCTCACTGGACTGCTAGTTATTAATATTTTGTCACACAAATAGTACCTGTATGTCACTTTTGTTTTTTTACTTCATTTTAAGTAGTAATAGCAATGTTATGTTGTACCTATAAATAAACTTTATTTTTGACAAAGAATTATTTTGCTATCCTAAACTAAATTAACCAAATGGAATAGGTTAGTTTACATACTAACCAACGAGTTGGTTATTATGTATTAGTACTACGAATATTAAGTTCACACTTTATCCAAATACTGTGGATAGTTTGTAAACTAGCCAAAATCACCGGTTAATTTGTGTACTTTTCTTGTGGTTTGTACTTTGCCGATAAATCTTGTATAGTTTGTAAATTAGCTGGATAGTATGCAAACCAGCCAATATTCATAGCTATTTTAGTAGAAATATGATTTTCCATCAAAATAGCCAGACATTTGGATAGTTTGTATACTATCCAGCTAGCCTATAAACTAGCCAAGTAAACACTTTAACCGTAACATATCTACTAAAATAGCTATGAATATTGTCTGGTTTGCATACTATCCAGCTAGTTTACAAACTATACAAGATTTATCGCCAAAGTACAAACCACAAGAAAAGTACACAAATTAACCGGTGATTTTGGCTAGTTTACAAACTACCGATAGTACTTGGATAAAGTGTGAACTTAATATTCGTAGTAATATATAATAACAAACTCGTTGGTTAGTATGTAAACTAACCTATTCTATTCGCTTAATTTAGTTTAGGATAGCAAAATAATTCTTGGTCAAAAATAAAGTTTTTCTTCAAACGGCAGTAAAATGTGTCATTATCCTGCTGGATTGATGATGCTAAACTGTCACTTTATTGCCATGCGGCAGATAATATTATCTGCCGCTGACGAGATATAATAATTTTCTTCGGATTTTGTTATAAACGTTTGAAGAAAAAATGGCTATATGTTATTCGGAGCAAAAGTATCTTTATGTGGCTCGGCTGTACTTATCTGTCTCGCAAGCTCGACAGATAAACCGTCCAGCCACGCCACATAAAATCTAACTTTTGCTCCTAATAACATAATATACTATTATTCGCAATCACATTGTAATGTGTCAATTTCATGACATGACAACAGCTGGGAACTAGATGATTACTTGAAACTAGCCAGGAAATTATTACATACCCCGAAAAATATTACATACCTGAAGAGTGGGGTGTTTCCAGGGTAACAAAACATTGAGTGGGTTGTTTTCATGGTAACAAAAATATTAGCTACATCAAGATATCTATTATTCAGAATTCAATTGTAGTTATTTTTAAAATTAGATGATTGCAAATAAAATAGTATACATACCACGGTGGAAAGTTTCATCCCTGTCTCGAGATAAAGTTAACCTCGACGCTACGCGTCTCGGTAAACTACCTAATCTCTCGACAGTAATGAAACACTTCCCACCTCGGTATGTAATATACTATTATTTATAGGTACAACATAACATTGCTATTACTACTTAAAAATAAGAGCAAGTTGCACTGTTGTGGCACTTGCTGTTACACGTAGATATATCCGAACGCAAGACATTTACACTTTTTATTTGTGCAACCCTTGTTGCATTGACAGCGCACATAACCTTGAGTTGAACCGGAGACTGAAAATTGTCCTGCAGCGGTTCGTAATGTTATTTCGGCGTCTGTCTTGACATTTTCTAACTTTATAAATTGTTGCTTGCATATTTCAAATTCGTTGCGGGAATACAGCTGTTTAAGGACACTCTGAACAGTTCTAATATGATCTGATCGACTTCGGTCTACGTCTGGAATGGCCACTCTCACGGACATGCCGACAGTTCCTGGTTTAAATTTCTTCCTAGAAGTTTGTAGCATTTTTTTTTGCTTGCCTTTTTAGACATTCGTGGCAGGCATCTCTTATGGCTTTAATATTGTTTTTATTCTAACAATGATCACATACGTTTTCTTTAGAACATAATATACATTTCTGCCATGATGGTTATTCATTGAGAGTATTCTCCGTAGTTTCAGTACATGGGATCATTGCCAATGCTTGTTCTTTAAGTAAAACTGAGGTTTTATTATCTTCGAGTAAAACTGAGGTTTTATTGTTATCTTCGAGTAAAACTGGGGTTTCAGTATTATCATCCAGTATAATCAGCTTGACATTTTCAATTAAACCTGAAAAATATTAGGTTGTACTGTGAAATAGTGGAGATACTTTATACGTACTAGAAAATTCTTCAACAGCCATTTCATCTTCAGTGCTGGTAGATTTTTCATCGGGTATATAATTATTTGAAGCATCCATTTTCTCCTCGGTATCATTCGTAAACGATAATAACGTTTCTAGTTCTTCTTCTATATGTATGGTTTTAATTTTTTCGATAGAAATGGAGAGGTTATTCAAACCATCTCTATTCTGCGACCTTTGCTCGTAAACTTCCAAAAGCAGAGGTTTTTAAATTGAAGCTGTTGATTAATTTTAATAACCAGATACCTATCCTGAAACAAATTTTACAAGACACGACAATAAACAATAAAAACACACAGCACTTGCCATAAACATAACCTCACTTTTCTAATAAATTAGCCAAAAGGAATTGGTTAGTTTACATACTAAACAACGAGTTGGTTATTATTTATTACTGCTAATATTAAGTTCACACTTTATCCAAATACTGTGGATAGTTTGTAAGCTACCCAAAAACAACGGTTAATTTGTGTACTTTTCTTGTGGTCTGCACTTTGGCGATAAATCTTGTATAGTTTGTAAACTAGCTGGATAGTATACAAACCAGCCAATATTCATAGCTATTTTAGTAGAAATATGATTTTCCATCAAAATAGCCAGACATTTGGATAGTTTGTATACTATCCAGATAGCCTATAAACTAGCCAAGTAATAGCTATTAACATATCTAGGAATGTTATGAGTATCATAACTGCCGCAGATGTTTTGAAATCCGAGCTCGCAGAGCGAGGATTTTAAAACATCTGAGGCTGTTATGATCATAACATCCGTGATATGTTCAATAGTTTATCGGTTGCTATATGGTTATGGTTGCCATGTAGGGTAATATTCTTTAACCCTACAGATAAGTTATGATCTAGTTACCAGCCCACTTTTGTATATGTAAACAAAGGCTTAATATCCTGAAACCGGTAAACACTTTAACCGTAACATATATATAGATAAATACAATGCAAAAACTTCCCCATGGTGGAAAAACTTAAAAAATGAAGTAGCAATTGGAATTATTAATCATTCTATACAGAACAATAAAAGCCAATAAAAGCGCCATTAAGTAAAATTTTTCTCTTTTTTTACCATGAAGAAGTAGTCATTGTTATTTGATGTTTATGAACACGTCGAACGACGTTTTAGTTTCTTTAGAAAAACTTGATAATAGTAAATTAAATCGAATATACACGACACCAAGTTCCAAAAGATTTATCAAAATTAGGCAACACACTTTACTATTCAAGAGTAGAAAGAGAAAGCTGATGTTCATAAACTAATCTTAAACTTGAGCTTGGGCTAGCTAATTACCGTATTCCAGATAAAATTTCTTTACGTGGAAAGGTTTACATATATTATATTTTTGCTTTCCTAGGTTCGTAACTTGCTTCAAGTATCAGCTTTACATAGTTGTGGTGAATTCAAGGAAGAACATTGTATTTATTTCCTTTAACTAGCATACTTACGATAATGAGTAGTTTAAATTTGGATTATGTTAAAGACATTAACAATTAATGAAGTAAACGGGATTATTCGTGATAATCCATTTTCAATACAATTAAAACAGAACGCTTTAGCAATTTTGAAACCAGAAATGTAAAATGCAATTGATAAGAGCATGCAAGGCTGTTCACATATTTTTATTATCAACTATACCAGAAACTGCAGAAAATTTGGAACTTGCATATGACATAGCCAGGGTCGTATTAAGTTAAAATTTGCTTTTAATTAAAATGTTTGTTTGAATTATAATAGCATAAAAACACAACTAAAGTATTTGGTTCATGTAAAAAAGTATATTTAAATAAATTATGATAAATAGAACTGAGGTTATATCATATCAGTTCTATAATTAATTGCATTAGAGCTTTTTTGTATTTCAACCATCTCCAGGCATATACGTTTTTTAAGTTATTCTCTGTATGTAACATGTTGGGTGCGTAGAAATTAAACTTATTACATAGAGATTCATTAGCGTGGTCAGTGAATGCTGTTTTTTTTTTATTAGAAGATGATATATTATTTGTTTTAATTGAGTGTTTGTGCCGATTAATTCTAATCTTTAATAATTGTTTTGTTTGTCCAATGTAAGTGGAGTTGCAATTATTACAGTTAAATTAAATTAATTTAATTAATTAAATTAATTTAATTAATTAATAACATTTAATTAATTAATAACATTTTGACTTAATAATCTATTAAAATACTCGTTAAAATTATTGAAACACTTTACATTAAATTATACTATTAAAACCCGTAGACACTGTTTGTACAGTTACGGCCAAAAAAGTGGGATGTAAAAAATACAAATTATAACCCTTAAATTTACTGTGTCGTTCTATTTCTAAGTGCAACCCGTGCAGCATGCAATCCTTTCTTTTTTGCACTTTTTCTTCGAACAGACAAAGTGTTTTCAACTTTAAATCTTTATACAGGGACCGTCAAAAAGGGCTGACTATTTTATTTTCTAGATAAAAATGTATTGTCATAAGTTACAAATTTAAACAAAACGGTTTGTTGAAGTGTAAGAACAGGAGATTTATTTCTCAAATATTGTATGCCAGAGGTGTCCTCCGTCGTTTTCAATACATTCTTCTAAGCGGCGAACGAAATTAAACATGACTCTAATAAGTAATTCCTACAGAATATATGGAATTTCTGCTTGTTTTAAGTTCTTCAATCGTTCTTGGTTTTGCAATATGAACTTTACTTTTTAAGTAGCCCCAAACAAAATAATCTGGCGCATTGCACTTAAACAATTGAATTCACTTTGATAAATTGTTCAACACAAAAAACATGTTGGCCATGTGTCCATTTTGCTAAGTGTCAAAAAATTCTGCAATTGTTTTATACACCTCTCCAAAGCATACTCTTTAAAATAATATAAGAGACATAGCGATTGCTGTGACATTTAATTTTTTATTAGAAAATTAAATAATCAGTCCTTTTTGACGGTCCCTATATGACACTCACACTTCACTTACTTTCACTAGGTACAAATATAAGGAAAGCTCAGCGCGAATAATAACTGATACAACTCCGTCTACATTTTATAAACCACCAATCTGCAGTCTTTTAGTCACTTCAGAAAGTCATTATAAAACAATTTAAATAGAGCTTTGGAATTTTGGGCTTCCCGATAAGCGCCCAACGAACCACCTATATCATAATCCTTTACCTCGATTCATATTTTGCTTCCTCTACATAGTACGAATAACATAGCAAGGTTATGTCGTGTAAACGAAATCATTTAAAAATTACTTAGTATGGCTTGTTGTCTATCTTTAGGCGGTTTTAAAAATTCTGGACCAGTTAGAAACGAAATCTGAAGTTACTAAACAGTCACCTTAATAGGAAGGATTGCAACTTCACGGTCGCTCATGTAAGATGTGTTGCAGCAACTACTGTCGGTATCGGTTGGAAGTAAACGCGCGGTGGTAGTCCACATCGGCGATAGTTCCTGTCGGATGTAAATCCACATCGGTGGTAGTCCAAGCCGGTTTGTACACCAAGTCGGTCGTATTTTAGTTCGGTGACATTCATATATTTCTTACAAACTTTAAAAGTCGGTAGTAACCCAAGTCGGTGGTAGTTCCTGTCGGTAGTGTTCAATACAGTTGTCAGAAGTCGGAGGAAATCCGTATCGGTGGCGATCAACATCGGTGGTTTTGTATACAACCCGTTTGTATCTCCTTTACCAGGTGATAGCTAATGCTGGGAGTTCTTAGACTATTTTTTAATTGTGGAGATAATACAAAGTATTACTAGTAAGCAACTTAAATCAATGAGATTATTATAATTATACAAATACATTCGAAGTCTTGTCCCTTCAATAATTGCGTTTTAACCATAATAAGAATTTTTGTAATGTAGTTTACTGCTTAATTATTTCACTTCTCCACTTTGCTGCACGACGAAAAAGTCGTTACGACATGATGAACCAGACTACTTAACCGTCGGTTACCCGATAAAACGACACAAATCAGACATTTCTCGCATCCGTCGCCCCAATTACATTTCGATTGGTTGTGACAAAGGTTGGCGGCTAGGACATCAGATGGAAAAGGGGGGTTCTTTACGACCTTAATTAGGATTACGAATTGAAAATCGAAATAAAAATATGAAATGCCAGACTTTACTAAATCGAGAAAAACACAGGTAGGCTCATCGAGATAGTGAAAGCAATGACCCAACCTTTCTGATCCAACCTTGGCAGGGCTTATGCGAAGATCCACGAACAGCTGTGTCGGACTTGCATTTCCTTACAATTGTCGGAATCCCTTTACATTACAAAAACACACATGCAAACGTCATGAATCTACTAAACGAAAGCACGATTAATTAAAAATTTATATTAACGTAGAAGATATGTATGTGAACAATGAATATTAAATGAAATACTCAATAACGGTTAGTGTGGTTAATTGCGCAACGTTTAATCTCTATACAGGCGGCCAACTTGACAGCAAACAATCTAACTGGCTTAAAAATGGTAACAACTTTAATTACACAACAATTAAATTAAATGCAAACGTTAAAACCTAACGGTAAATAATCAAAATTGACTTAAGACAACGACAGCCGTCCAAACGCTTTATTATAAATCACAGCAACGCTACTCAAACTGGCGACACTACATAAAAATTATTTTCACTGCACAATGCGCTGTTAAAATTACTACAAAATAACATAGTACCTTTGAGGTATTCAGCTTGCTGCGGTGATGATGTCCAACGGAACTGCATATGGTGCTCAGCGACTGCCCCAAACTGCTTGAAGAACTGCGAGAAACGGCCTAGGGTGCAATGTGTCAACCAGGTCTAGACAGTATTAAGTCCCCAGTGGGAAGAACAAACAATTTTATAACGCAAAAGCACACATGCAAACGTCATGAATCTACTAAAGAAGAAATGTGATCAAATGAACATTAAATGAAATACTCAATAACGGTTAGTGTGGTTAATTGCGCAACGTTTAATCTACACAGGTGTGGTAAAGTTGACAAGACATAATCTAACTAACTCACAAACGGTAACAACTTTAATTACTCAACAATTAAACTAAATGCAAACATTAAAACCTAACGGTAAATACTCAAAATTAAGTTAAGACAATGACAACAGTTCAAACGCTCAATTTTAAAGCAAGCCACGCTCCGCAAAGTGGCGGCACTTCAGAAATCATTTTTCACTGCACAATGTGAGCCGTTAAAATGACAGTACCTTTGACCGATTCGGCTGCTGGTGGAGCTCAGCGACTGTCGCAAAATGCTTGAAGAACTGCGAGAAACGGCCTAGGATGCAATGTGTCAAGTGAGTCTAGACAGTATTAAATCCCCAGAGGGCAGTAATGTAACTTCATTAACAACAATTAGATCTAAAGAGTTTTCCAATTAATAATACGTCTCAAAGGCGTTACTTGGAGATGACAGCTCCACGGTACGGGAATTCTTCGACTAAGCACTTGCACTACACGGGTTGTCTATACAAATAATTTGAAAGTATACATCTAGGATTACTTAATTAATGATACAGTGTGAGCCGGGTCTAGCCCATCTCGGAGCCGCCATCTCGGCACGGACCCATCTCGGCGCCAGCCAACTCGGCGCAAGGCCATCTCGGCGCCGAATTCAAATTCGCAAACTACAGTGTGCACTACGCAAGAAAATTTTTATAAACAAATAATAAATAAAGTGATCGCCAAAAAACTGGCATCAATTTCTTGGAAAATGAAACACTGACGACCAGAGGTGGTTGCAAAGTGATTACAAATGGGCCAAACAAAAGTTGTCACGTGACTTCCGTTATCAGTAACATTTTACATTTTTTAGAAATAATCTTTTAATAATTTTCTTACGTAGTGCATACTGTAGTTTGCGAATTTGAATTCGGCGTTAGACTGAAATAAACATATCTGATTTAAAATCTAGTATCCTAAGATTCAGTGTTTTCTGAAAACAAAATACCTTGATTCTGCGGATACAAGATGTTAATCGCATATAGGTCTATTTCTGTCTAACGCACACAAAGCCCATGAACTGTATTCTAGCACATTGAACTACCTATGTTCGCATTTTTCGCCGCCAATCTGTATAGTCTAGTATAGCTAATATCGCCCTCTGTCTCCAGGCGTTTTCCATGTATACGTTCTTCTTGGATGGTGACGGACCATAGTGTTAGTTATTATTGAATTATTTCATGCACAAAATTCTATTAAACGGTCTTCTCTCCCGTTCCTCCTTCCTAGTCGAAAATGCCCCACTACAGGTTCTTCTGCGCGTTCTCCCGGAACGGCATTCCAATCACCCATAGTTATAACGTTATCTTCTGCTTGTGTGTAATTAGTAATTAATTGATTTATATTATCATATATTGCTTCCACTTCTTCAGTTGTTAGAATATGTGTTTGTATTATACTCGTATTTGTGGGTTTTGATCTTAGCTTTGTCAAGATTAGTCGTTTACTGAATTGTATATAACTTATTACTCTCTTGCCATACTTTCTTTCCAATATAATACCCACTCCCGCATTTTCTTCTACGATAGCGCCCGTATTTATAACTCGTAACACTCCACGTGAAAAGCACCTGGTGATAGTAAAGACCGAATATGACGAAATCAAATTGCTCCTTTATGGGGTATTAGTGCCTCATCATTATTATTATTAAATTGACTTCATAATGGCAAACAAAAAATTCTGAAACAGCATAAAAGCAGTGTAGTCCAGAGAAATTAGACATTGCTCTTCGGAAAAATTCCCGGAAAGCTGGATTTCGGTATGAGCCTTGATATTGTGGTTCTAAACAAAATGTCAAAAGTCCTCATCGAGCCGAGTGCCGCTAAAAATTTTAAGGGGGGGCAAAGGTCACCGAAAATGGTATTTCGTGAATATTTCGTTAACGGTCACTTTTACAGAAAAAATATTAATTATCAAATTTGTAGCTTATGAAATTTCTAACAATAAAGATATCATGACTTTTATTCGTAAAAGTAACCGATTTGGAGATAATTCGATTTACAGAGTTGTAACGAATAGATGCACTCCTCAATGGCATGTATATCTCATTGGAGTTGCGACTTGTAATATTCCAGAATTTCCTTGTTTCAGCGCCCATAAAAATAGAAAGAAACACATTTATAGTATACTGTAGTCTAAATAGAGAAGAAATGTGCTCCGAAAAGTTCCCCTCCGTTGTCATCTGCTTGCTATTCGTGTAGGAGCATAATAGTATATTATGTTATTCGGAGCAAAAATTATACTTTATTTGGCGGGGCTGGACTGTTTATCTGTCTCAAGCTTGGCAGATAATTACAGCCGAGCCACATAAAGATACTTTTGTTCCGAATAACATATAGTATTTGTTCTTCAAACGTTTATAACAAATTATTTAAGAAATTTTGAGAAACCTGGAATTATTTTAAGGTAGAGGATTGGGTAGACTGATAAATGTAGAGTGCTTTGGAAAGCGTCACTATGACTACACTATAATCAACGTTGTGAACAAAATCCGAAAAAAAAATACTTTATCTCGCCAGTCTTGCTTAAATGTAACACCCGATATAAATGACGTCGATACTTGCGACTCCACTGAAGATGTAGATCCATCACGTTTCCTGACTGAATCTATGGAAATAGAGAAGGCAGCAGAAGAACAAGAAAAAGATGAAGAGGAAAGCATACCGATTGAAATAGAGTGCAGATGAATATTAATAACTCCTGTTTTGAATCCAAAATTGATTAATGAACAAGTTCCTAATATATTTTTTTAAATAAACTTTTTTCAAACAGAAATAAACGTGGAATATGCCTACTGGGGACACCACATGAAAAAAACCGCACCTTGTATTGTACCTAGAAGGTGGTGTGGAAAAGAGTTCACATTTCAACTCTGTAAATCGAATTATCTCCAAAACAGCTACTTTTACGAATAAAAGTCATTGTATCTTTATTGTTAGAAATTTTATAAGCTACAAATTTTATAATTAATATTTTTTCTGTAAAAGTGACCTTTAACGAGATATTTACAAAATACCGTTTTTGGTGACCTTTGTCACCCCTTAAAATTTTTAGCGGCACTCGGATCGATGAGGACTTTTGACATTTTGTTTAGAACCACAATATCAAGGCTTATACCAAAATCCAGCTTTCTGGGAATTTTTCCGAAGTTTTGCTTTTATTTTGTCTAATTTCCCTGGACTAAGTGAAAACATATCCGGGAGCAGACGTCGGCAGCGACCATAACCCTGTTGTTATGGATATGCGAATCAAACTAAAAAGAAAACAGCAGCAAACGCAAAATAACAGGTCTGAAGGTGCTCGAAGTCTGCGAGGCGGTGACCAAGACTATAAATAGAAAATTCCACAAACTGCCACAGGAACACGCTGCTGGTCTGGACGAAGAGACAAAGTGGTCCAAAATCAAGGAAATAATAATATCAACTCAACAAGAGACCATTGCGAAAGGTAATAACAACAAGAGGATAAAATGGATGACCGAGGAAATTTTGACTTTAATGGACGAAAGAAGAAAATATAAAAATATAGACATTAGCGAATACAAAGAGTTACAGAAGACAATTAAACGCAAAACAAGACTGGCAACAGAAACATGGATGGCTGAAAGATGTGTAGAGATAGAAGATTTAGAGAGAAAGTACGAGAGTTTCAATCTACATAAAAAGATAAAAGAAGTCACCGGCAATACAAAACCTAGACAAACGGATAGGTATATTAAAAGATGATCAGGATATAATAATTATTGATTTAAAAGAGAAGATGAACCTATGGCAACAATAT
This sequence comes from Agriotes lineatus, assembly GCA_940337035.1. Classification (NCBI taxonomy): domain Eukaryota; kingdom Metazoa; phylum Arthropoda; class Insecta; order Coleoptera; family Elateridae; genus Agriotes; species Agriotes lineatus. Next base: position 72,935 of record CALNHX010000804.1, read on the forward strand.
ATAACCGAACTATTTAAAGACCAAAGATCAGATCAATATAATATTATCAAATCAGAAGACGCACCGAAAATTACACGGGTAGAAGTGAAACATGCTATGAAGAACGCAAAATCTGGTAAGGCAGTAGGACCAGATGAGATACACTGCGAAGTCTTGAAATTGCTGGATGAACACTAAATTAACGTTACAGTAGATTTGTTTAATGCCATCTACAGAGCAGGACATATCCCTCAGGAATGGCTTATCTCTCCTTATTTTATACCCATACCAAAACAAACCCGAACAACTAAATGCGACCAACACAGACTCATAAGTCTAATCAGCCATGTTCTTAAAGCATTCCTAAAGATCATACATGCCAGAATCCACAATAAATGCGAAGCAGAGACATCGGACACACAATTTGGGTTTCGTAACGAGATGGGTACCACAGAGTCCATTTTTGCCTTAAATATCTTAGCACAAAGATGCCTAGACATTAATCAGGACCTATACATATGTTTTATCGATTATAGTAAGGCTTTCGAAAATGTGAAACATGAACCACTTTTAGATATACTACAAAGCATTAACATCGACCACCACGACATATAGATTATAGCCAGTCTTTACTGGGGACAGAACACAAAAGAAAAATACAATAGCAACATGACAGATGTAATCAATATTCAAAAAGCAGTCAGGCAGGGGTGTGTTCTTTCTCCAATGTTATCCAACATCTACTCAGAAGTTATATTTCGTGAAGCATTGGAAAATGAATCAGCAGGTGTGGTAATCAATGGGAGTCCAATCAATAACATCAGGTTTGCTGATGACACGGTCCTGATCGCGAGTAGCCTAGAAGATCTGCAGAGATTGGTAAATAAAGTAACAACAGTTAGCGAAACATATGGGTTACCTATTAATATTAATAAAACGAAACTTATGGTGATTTCAAAAAATAACAACAATGCAGACGACCTAACCATTGATAATAGACCGGTGGAAAAGGTGCAAACATTTTGAGTACCTTGGCACTATAATTAACCAAGATTTCACACATGAGAACGAAATATTGTCAAGAATTGAGTAAGTTAGACAAACATTTATTAAATTGAACAAACTACTAACAACTCAAAATCTGTCATTAGGTTTGAGAGTAAGAATTGTTAGATACTATGTGTTCTCAGTGCTACTATACGGGCTTGAAGGAAGGACCTTGAACAAAGAAAGCACAAAGAGACTGGAATCTTTTGAGCTTTGAGTATACCGTCTGTTCTATAAAAAAGGCCCAGCCTTCTAGCTACTTTATTATTTATTTTAGACCCAATATACCTTATATCAAATCAAATGGCACATAAAAACCTACATTTTAACACTATCAAAAAATTTTTATCTTCAATTGTTTCAGAGTGGTGACGTCACGTGCAATTTTTTTAAATGACACTGTATATATTTTTTTACATTTTATGGTAGAGGTTTTTTTTCTCTTTTCAGCAATATAAATATTTTATGCCCTTACATAAGAAAATTTTCGAGAAAAATTTAAAAAAATTTTTATCAGTGGGAGGCCACCATACAAAACTATAAACAAAAGTGTAACTCAGAAAAACAAAACAATAAACACTTTAGATTATTCTGAAATCTGACAGTTAAAGCGTTTGGCTACTATTTGTTTTGTTTTTCTGAGTTACACTTTTGTTTACAGTTTTGTACATGGCCTCCCACTGTGAAAAAGTTTTTGTCATTTTTCACGAAAATTTTTTTATGCAAATGCATGAAATATTTATATTGTTGAAAAGAGAAAAAAAACCTCTACCAGAAAATGTCAAAAAATATATACAGTGTCATTTAAAAAAATTGCACGTGACGTCACTACTCTGAAACAATTGAAGATAAAAATTTGTTGATTGTGTTAAAATGTAGGTTTTTATGTGTCATTTGATTTTATATAGGGTTTATTGGGTCTAAAATAAATAATAAAGTAGCTAGAAGGCGGGGCCTTTTTTATAGAACAGACGGTATAGGCGTATGCTAAAAATTTCCTGGGTGGAGCACACTACAAATCAACAAGTCCTAGAGAGAATGGGCAAAGAATTGGAGATTTTATTTAACATTAAAAAAAGAAAGTTATAATTCCTTGGCCACATCACACGTAACGCTTATCATGCAGGGAAGAATAATTGGACGAAGAAGCGTCGGAGGACGAAGAATTTCCTAGTTGCGCAACCTACAAGAGTGGTCCGGGCTTTCATCGGTACAGCTATTTCGTACAGCTGCTGCAAAAATAAGAATCGCCATGTTGATCAGCAACCTCCGAGAGAGAAGCTGACACCAAGAAGAAGAAGAACACTCCAAAAGTCGAGTAGCTGTGACCACCTAACTTCGATAAGCGACAGACCTGGGCAAATTACTTTTAAAAAGTAACTAATTACTAATTACCAATTACTGCACAATGCAGTAATTAGTTACCAGAGATTCAATTTCTCACAGGAAATAGTAATTCAATTACCAATTACTTAGTAATTATAATTGTACATCAATTACTTTTTCAATTAATTTCAATAGAAATTATTGCCATATAGTTGTATTTAGTAGAACTATCATTCGTGTCGGTTCGATTCTTAATCGTAATCTAAAAATGCTTAATTTTTATGTTTTGTTAACTATAGTAACCTACATACTTTATCACTCTTGAAGGTTTTTCGATAATTAAATCTTGAAGCCACATGCACCCTTCACCAAATCCAAAAATTGTTAGTTCGTTTTAATGCAACCGATGTAAATATATAAATAAATTCAAGGATAACAAATATAGAGCGTGTCCCAAAAAGAATTGGACACCGATTGGGCATATATTCCTTAGGTTATAACAAACAGATTAAACCTAATATACCTTAGTACAAAGTCCTTTCAGTAAGAAGGTATAGGGAATTGGAAGTTCAAATTTATAATTCTTTTTATATTAATTTCCACATAGGCTATCACTGAAGTTGAGCTTTTTATCACGATTGTGGATTTAGTTGCTGAGGCCCGTAGAGCCAAAGCAAATAAACCATATGCGGGATAAAAAGGAACTTCCATTGCCGAGAGTTACATTGTTTTTTTTTAAATCGAGAAATCGCGAAATGACTACATTTTAATCAACTTTTGTAGGTTATGTTGACGTATTAGAAAAAATAGCACGCTGAATTGTTATAAAAGTGATTTTTAAATGTTGGTAATAAATTAATCCACTCGCTTTGCATCGCTCGCACGTAACTTAAACGTTGAAAAACTCTCACTTTTCTTAACTTGTAGAACAATCTACTATTAAATACGCCTAACATGAGACTAAATGACGAAAATATGTACTTAACTAACCTAAGTATACAGGGTGCAGCATTGGAGTTCTTAATTGTTTGACAGCAGAATTCTACTAAGATTTTGTAAAGAACACTAATTACATAGTGATCCAATTGGCGCAATTTGAGCAATTTTTGTTGGCTCACTTCGAAAATACTTTTCTACCTCTTTATATGAAAGTGACATTTTCTGTCGCCTGTTAGGAATTTCCCTAAAATATACGTTTGGTTCCCTGGTCGGTTTCCAATGGTAGTGGGAGGGAATATAATAGATTGACTCCCGTTGCCATTAGAGACTGGAGACAATGTTAATAATAAATTAACTAGCCTCCTGGTTTTTGTATTTAAATATTTTTGAATGCAGCTGAATGCAAGAGATAGTCTCATCATAAAATGTAAAAGTATCATATGTAACTCTAGACTAAAATGTCATTTACTCCCTTGCATGCTTACAATTGACTAGGTACTGTTTTCGCTAACGCTGGAGAATTAAACTACATCCGCGGGAGGGAATGATACACTTTCCTCCCTAGTAATACAAATAGCTATAAAAAATGTGTTACCTAACTTTTAAAATTTAAAACAAAATATCAAATTGGTGTTGATGAGGTACTGTTAAAATTTGACAGGTGACTGATAAACCTATTTGAAAACGGCTGATTGAAATAAGAATTCCTACATCAGATATAAAAAAAAGGTATTTGCTCAAGCATGTAAGAATAAAGTATCTTAATGATGCATTATTACACAAGTATTGTACAAAATGTTATCTACAACCGCCCAAAATTGAGAAAAGTGCATACTTTAGTTAGGTAATGAAGCCATTACACCACTACTGCTGTAACAGAAGTTTATTACACCACTAGTGGTTGTAATGAGCTGCATTATATAAGGAAAATAGTGTCAAATGAGTGACATAATAAGTTACTTATCCCATTGGAGTAGAAAACAATTTGTAGGCGCAAAATTATGCTTTAGCTGCCAGTATATAAAGCAACATATGAGCATTACAAGGAAAGTAAGCGACCAAGAATGGATAATTTACAAAATTTTCAATGCAAGAATGTTAATTCTATTAGTACCATACCCCATACTGCATTTTTGAGCCAACAAGGCACGAAATTTTGCAATTAGGTACATTTTATTTATGTGTCGTACGCTATTTAGGTGTTACCAGATTTTGGCCGTTTACATCAATTCCTCACTCAAAAACGTAATTTTCTGGACTTAGCGCCTCTAACACTTGCACTAAGCAAATTAAAATAAATAAATAATTATTATGAACCAATATCGTCTAATGAAGCTAATTTAAATTATATTTTTAACGTAGGTATTGTAATCTGTACTTACCGCAAATATTACACAATATTACTTTCGCTATTACAACGTACATGTCACATCTATATACACGCACCAACTCACTCTTTGTGAACGCGCCGTATAAATGCGAATGCTGCTGTTATTCGATTCGTCAGAGGATATCATAGATTATGCTTATATTGTACCGGGAACACCTTATTCCGTTTTGCTTAATATGTAACTTAATAGGAACTTATCGTATTTTTTTAGTTCTGGAGATTTAGCACCCAATCGAGGTCAGTAATTCAGTAATTGTATTACCATAAAGTAATTCAATTACCGCGAGTAATTTCAATTACCGCAGGTAATTCATATACTTGTAAAGTAATTTAATTACACAAAAGTAACTGAGTAATCGAATTTAGTAATTAATTACCTTCAAAAAGTAATTGTCAAGTACTTTTTATGAATAATGGCAATTCTCAATTACAAATAATTTATTTTGTAAAGTAATTCAATTCCAAGGCAAATAAACAGAAGGAAATTCATTAGTCATTTAATTACAAAGTAATTAATTTTTGCCTAGCTCTGGCTGAGCCCTATGATATTGATATTTACTCTTTCCATTTTTATTTTCAGGTTTTCCAGTTTTCCGCAGTTTAACAAAGTTCTAAGGTTTCGCGTTAATATTCTTTTAATAGACACATTTTTCTTCTTTATAACGTCTTCACGAATTAGAGACTATTTTACTTGCGGTATCTTTATATGCAGCGTCATTCGCAAATTTTAGAACACTTCCGTTTCTCCTTTGCTGAAAGATGGTCATGAAATAAGGCAATTCCAATTGTGAAGTTTTTCGGCCTTAGAAATGATTTCATGTCGTTACGCATTTGTATGAAGATTTGGCACCAAGTAGACACTGCTCTTTATTCATCTGAAATGTTTTCTGAGTTTAACCTCAAAAACGCCATGTGCTGGTAGATGAGGCAATTTTCACTGGTAATTGATTCATCTGGAAAGCTCGCTTTCGCTATTTAATGCAAGTTCCAAATTCTTTGGTTTCTTTTGGCTATTTATCTTTTGGTAAACTCTACGATATCAAATTCTCCCCAAAACGCTACCGGAGCCAGTTTGGATGTCGGTTTGACTGTGTGTCGATATAGCCAGGATTAGAGAGATTCTTGGCCCGGTAAACTTCCATGTAAGGGTTTTGGTAGTTCAGGGCAACAGTTCGTTCTTGCGAAGGATTTCAGGAGCTGTTATTCGAGGCTGATGCTTTTCACTTGTGTTGCATTTCTATTGCCTCAAGCTTAAATTATTTAGTAGCTTGTCAGCTCAGGAAATCTTTAGGAGACGTTCCAATGGGAACCACTTAGTGTACGGTAATTTAAATTTAAACTTTTCGAAAATACTTGAACTTCGACACTTTTTCAGTGTTAGTTGACTGCTTCTTTCTGAACATTGACGGCAATTATTAATGTAACAACATCTACTAAAAACCTGTAAAGTCAATCGCGTGATACCACCCTTCAGAAATTGCATGTTATTGAACTAGTTTGATTAAGTTAAGAAGCCTCATTGAAGGTCATCATGTATTGAATATAAAATAACCAATTTAGACTGTACAGTCGCGGAATTAAAAATCCGGGCGAATCTTATAGAGGACTTTTGCAATTTTTGGGTAATGTAAATTGGGCTTTGCGTTTCTAGGTTAGTAATTGACAGTTAAACAATGAGGCATGCTGTCATATACGAGTAATTATTTTGACTTTGACTAATTTCACCAGGTAACGTGATAAGTAAAGTAAAGTAAGATATACACTGAATCATTTTAAGTGTCCGGATTTTTAATTCCGCGACTGTACATACAATGACGTCACTTAGGGAATCGTTACTTTTCGGTTTATACTGCTCTGTGCGGCTTTCCGGTTCTCAAACGCCATATGTCTCGGTTTTGAGTATCCTTCTTCTGGACTTGGTAGTTGGTCATCGTGTCTCTTACTCCGTTGTTCCATGATCTTCTTGATCTTCCTTTTTTGCGTCTTCCAGGGAGAATCCATGTAAAGATTCGTTTTGACCATCGCTGGTCATCCATCCTGAGCAAGTGACCAAACAATTTAAGGCCTATCTGTTATATTCTCTATAGCCCTCATTCTGCATTGAATTTCATCGTTTGTGACATATTAGATTCTGGATAATACGGCGCTTCTTTTGAGGTCATCCATTTCCACGGCCTGCACTTTTCTTTTGTATTCGCTGTTAATTGTCCATGCCCATTGCGCTTACATAATTTTCCATTTTTGCAAAGTTACCCCTAAAACGCAGGGGAGATAGCGTACAGCCTGGTCTGAGTCCTTTTGTACGCATAAATGGCTCTGAAAGTTCCTTACCGTTTTTTATATACGCGTTATTATCTGTATATATTTCTTTTATGATGTTTATGAGATGTTGATTTATGTTCTTGGTGTTTAAAGCTTTCCATAATTTACTTCGAGGTACCGAGTCATAAGCGTTTCTTAAGTCGATGAAGACTAAGTGAGTTTCTTCTCTTACTGTTATTCGCTTTTCTATTAGTGGTTGTAGCACGAATATGTTGTCAATACACGATTTACCTGTTGTTAAACTGAAGCGTTACTGTAGTTATTAAACTATTTTCTCCATATTTGAGCATTTCTAGTGGAACTTCCCCGGGACATCGTCTCCGGTAATTATAATGTCTATTCCAGTACCATTTAGTCCAACATCTTCATAGAGGTATTCTATTATATATTCTTCAAATAGATTTTTATAATGGTTTATCCACGTAGGTATGTTTTGCTTATATTGCTGTAACCTTTATTCAAGGCTTTTAAGTGTTGCCATACATCAGTAGATTGGGCTCCACCTATCATAGTATCAATTTCTACGCATTTCCATTCCCATGCAATATTTCTGCAACTAGGAATTTTTTCTCTGTGTTTTCTGTTTTTAAATGTTTATATTTCTATAGTGTTTCGTATGTTCTTAAACCTAACCATTTATGATAGGCTTTGTTTTTTCGATGGATGTGCTTCTATACTTCTTCGTTCTACCAGAATGGTTTCCTTCTACCCACTTTTTCTGTTTCCTAAAGCGTCCTTAGTGGCTTGGTAACTGTATTTTGTTAGTTTGACGTATTCGGTTTCTATATCATTGTCTACTCATGCTGCTGTTGCTGTATTGTTGTCTAATACCTTCTTCCTTTAGTAAATGGAGCGTATACTTTATGTATTGCTGTGATGTATTCTTTGTATATGTTGGAGATGGTACTTTTCACACCTATAGGAGGTATTATAATGTTTTCTAAAACTAAATAGTGGTCTGAATCACAGTTCGGTCCCCTTTTTACAGGTACATCTTGTAATAATAATAATAATAAATGTTTTTATTTCTTGCAACTAGAATTAATTACATTTGCATTATTTATAGAAACCTTTAAGTTAAGTAAGACTGTATTCTAAAGTTTGAGACAAAATTGCAACCATAAATAAAACGTGTTCGGCCCACATAAAAAAAATTAAGAATAAAGTAGAGAGAAAGTACCAGCGCACTTCATTCAAACAAGCAGACTATAGTTTTTTATGCAATCTTTTGCAAAGTGATAGTAGGTAATGAGTTCTTGCTCGTTAGACTTGTATAAATTGAAAAATGTAAATATTCCAACGCAAAATGCGTACTGGATAAAATGAAAAACTACGACTTAAATATCGAGATAACCTACTAATGGTTTAAAAAATTAAATTATATGGTAGCGGGACGGAATTCCTTTATGGATAGTGTTACCCATAGAAGTGAATAATTCCTGCCCACCGCAGGTTCCAGGGGCTTTCTGACCAAGGACGCCACACCCGCTTAGAGCCTCTTACCCAGAGTTATGGGCGAAGTCCATACCGATAGCAAAAGCGGAGAAGAGGAACTTCCGTTCGGCGGAGCTGGCGCAAGTCGCAACCCTGCTTTTAGAGTTGGTATAAAAAGGTTGGGAAGCCATACAGGTCTGTAGTCCAGTGCCGCACAAAAAGAAAGCTTGCAGATACTGGACAATTCAAGACAGGTGGTAGTTGAAATTATAATAACTTGTCACACCAATCTCGTGCGACGAGATACTGTATTCACCTCCTTATAGGATAAATTGGGTCCCGAGTGGTGTAGCTTGAACAAGCGTCCACGTTCGATCAGCAGAGTTAAGCAACGCTGTCTCTGGTCAGAACTTGGATGGGAGTTCCACGGCTGCATCTCTCGGCGCCTCGTGGTACGGCTATCACGGAAAAAAGTTGGTCCCGGCGGTCATACAACATCATGACAGTCGTTAGTGGGGTTGGAAGTCCTCATAACTGCACAGCGACGCCTATAATTGGCCTAACGGCTGTTGGCTGAGTGCGAATTAAATTAAATATATAAATAAATAAATTTAGAAGAGGTGTGACCATATATCTTAAGGTAGTAGCGCTACCATTTTGCTGGAGGGTTTGGTGTCATTAGACCCGAGTTTATCAAGTTCATCGAAAGGTAAGTTCCTGACTGAACAGGTACCTGCAATCCACATTTTTCGTAGGCTAATTTCTGTTTTGCTCTTTGGGAAACTACGTAGGTATCATTAAACGGCGTGGCGCACTTTTGACGTTTATTTAGAGCTGTCATACCGTAGAGCACCTAAACAATTACTTAGTGCTGCATTTTCAGCTAAGCAGTACAATGTTTGAAATGACGGGTTGCTGTATTCTTGACTCCAAAAATAGATTCAAACTAGATTTTGTACTAAAAAAACTTTTTAACGAAGAACAAAAACCATTGTAGATAGAAAATATAAAAAGGGCACCAAATTGCGCAACCAGAGTTTACGAAGTCCATTTTAATTGAGATTGGTAGGAAAAATAAGCGTGTACGGCAAATATTTATATAACAATGAATTAAAAAACAGCTTTGTTCCCAAAGGAGAAAGGTTGTCTATCCGAGTTCAATAGTTTGTTGAGAATATTTGCATTTAAATTGGTTTACGTGTGACGAAGTGCAGGTCTGACGCCTCAACTCCCAACCTGAAGGACCAGGTGATTTGCATTAAGGTTTTCTTCCCTTGGACTAACTGTATCACAAGACTAAAAAGATCAACCTTCCTTGGCTGTATGTAGGAGCCATTAGTTTCATCATTTGCAAATATCTCTCGTGGTGCGAGATTTGGTCCTCCCTAGACATTTTATTTCTCCTGTACCTACCATATCTGGTGGGCATCCTCTTATCAGTCATTTGGTGAGGTAAACAATGGGGCGATTTAGTAGGTAGACTCTTCGTAAAATTTTCAAAATGGGGATAGAAGAGCATGCTACAGGGGGATTTCTGCATACAAACACATAAATAATTTTCAGTATTGTTTAACGAAGTCACAATACGGTGGTCCAGGAATTGTCTTGTGGTGTAACAAACTTTGTCAGCTAGTTTCTGAGCAGGATGGGGTAGGTGGTTTGGAAGCGCCATTGGTTCGAGACGGTTTAAACCAGAAAACATACAGGTGTTGGTATAAATATCTAAACAACATAGCAGTAATGGTTTAATAAAGGAAATAAAAACATGTATATACAAACCCACTGTTGAAAGCATCGCTACATGCGGAGCGTACAAATGGGAAACAACGAAAATAGATCGGGGCAAACTACTATTTTTAAAAGTATACTTCTGGAGATGAAGAAGCGGCACGTCAAGACTAAGTCATGTATGGAAGGATACAGTTATGGAAATTACGGAATTAGAGAAGATTATGTTAGATACCGTAGCAGCTAATGTAATATGATGACCTCTAAAGAATTAAACAAACCAGATGTCCAAAACGAATGTGTTAGCGGCGACCACCTAAAAGAAAGAAACAAGCGAATTCTCCCCCACCCCCAAATTGAAAAAAAAATCAAGGAGCAATTGCTGCAAAAGATCTTTAAAATGGTGACTAGAAAGATAGGAAAAGGTAGAAGGTGAGATGCGAGAAACGACAGCAGCCGTAATACAGCTCATGATATACTGCTATGAACAAATTTTACGCCTTTATGATTATATAGCAACTAATAATATTATTTCATGCATATCAAAATTATTTTATAAAATGTTCCAGAAATGTTCTAGTTTAATTCTTGTAAATAATATAAAATAGCATTGGCCTTGATAATAATTTGTAGAACAGTATTAAAAATAGTGTTAGCCTTGATTTGAACAACAAATCTTAATTAGAGCAGGCTTTAAAATAATGTAAAACAATGTAAGATCGAAAACAAACAATTGAGGAAAGGAAGCCAAGCTGTGAAGTGGTAATTGTGGCTTCCCCAATACATCATAGTTAATACGTGAATAAGCACGCTTTTCCCAATTCAGTGTGTTTGAAAATTAATTCCATATCTTTTAGGTGTGCTGTAGCAGGTGGCATTGATTCGTAGCTGCTCTACAGAGGTATAAAAAAGTGTTTAATTTGTGCATCGAGTGTTAGCTAATTTCGTGCACAGCAGTTTGAGCTTAAGTTGTTCAGCAGGAGCCGTCCGCGATTCGGCGATATTTCCTTTCTAGCTTTAATAAGATCACTTCCTAACCGTTTGCCCATGCTGCTATTACGCCCGTTCTTTGTAGACTATTAACTCTATACACCATTGGCCTATGTTCATACAGGTTGCATAAAATTCTAAGGAACATGCGTTGGAAAAGATTCAAATTATATTCGCCATAAGAGTAAGCGAAATATATATGCAATAATTACTTTGGCAGCTAGGAAACAAGTAGGTACAATAGCTATTTATGGCCTAGCTATGAAAGTAATTTGAAGTATTTGAACCTTTTGCAACTCATGGATTTGTCATGTTTCGTAAAATTGTATGCATCCTGCATAGTAAGTTTGCTGTCGAACCCTTTTCTATAACGGCCCTCGTTGATTTCGCTTTCTTTGTTGAGAACCAAAAATCCATGATAATTTTGCAACCATAAGAACCTACACTTTTAAACGTGACGTGTAGTCGTGCCAGAATAAGATTATGATATTTGCATCTCCCACCAGTTGTTTTGAGACTGATGTGTAAGTCTGACAGAAGTAAAAACAACCTATATTTCGGTGACGGCCAAAACTAAAGTAATCTCTAATTATGCTTTGAGCATTGACAGAAAAGTTTATGAAGCTAATATGTGGCATGCAGGTGAACATGTAACGAAAATCTTGAACATCAACTCCATCCTTATTCATTGCAACATCTCTGTCGGTTCGCATAAAAATGGCCTGACCACATAATCCATCAACTCTTCCCCATAGTGCCACCTGGGTACGTACTAGTTGAAACACGCATCGTATTACTTGCGAACGTTATCACTTCCAACATACACTCAACCTTTTCAGATTTTTTCTCCAGCTTTTCCACCACACACCTTATATTAGATATAAGTCCCCAGAAACGTTTACTACTCTCTTAACTATTTCTTTATAGCAACTTTTACAGTTCAACCATTTCAATAGTGCAAACCACAGTTTCACGACCTTCTGCAAGCGCCACAGTTTCTTTCACTAACAAACCCGCTTCCTCCAATTTTATTAATTTTGTTGTCTAAATAGCTTGGAATACAATGTTCTTTCTTCCTACGTCCAACGCAGACCGTTGAACGTCAAGGCTATGGAAGCAGTTAGCAATCCACTCCTACTCTTCTAACTGCACCCAGTCATATTTGTTACCCCGTATCATAATAACTGGGGTAAATTGTGAACTCCACCAAAACCTACACTCAGGTACTTCAATCTTGAATTATTTTATTTGTACGTCCTACTATTTAGAAGTGCATGACAGAACAGTGGTTTCCCGCTTTACACCCATATCACTAGCGGCCACCATTTCCATCTTACTCTGGACTATCTCGATAGCATTATGTAAGGCTTTTATTTCTGCACGACCGTCGAATGCTACTACCCTTGCAGACTCCTTTTTGCGATTTTATTTTCACATTTCCAAGGTTACATATGGTGGGAGGTGGCCTTGACCTTGAATTGAAATTTTTGTGGTGGGGTGTAGATAAAGCATTGAATGTGGCATTGACTTTAAACAAGGTTTGGCCTTAAAAGTGGTTTTAGAAGTGGTCTTAGCCTTGAAAGTGGCCTTGACCTGAAACTCAAGGCCAAGTGGTCAGGGGAGGCTCCAGTACTGTCCACTTCATTCTATAACCAGTAAACGAAATACACAAAAAATGTAAACCTGCCGGATTAAATTCGTTCATTGACGTAAATGGTATAGTACACGTTAGGTCTTTAGAATTCAGACTATAAAACGTCACTCAATAATTCTGTCTTTGAAGCATTGGTTGATGAAACTAACATTTTTAAATGTGCAAGAGCAGGCAGGCGGTATTGGCCACTAAGTGGCAGCAATTACGCCTGAAAAATTGTGAGAGAAAGAATACAATGTTTTTGATTTAACTCAAAATCAATACACCCTATGTTCGTAGATATGCAAAGAATACCAGTTGAAGAAAACCATTTTATGTAACCGGGGTTAACTATTAAAGGATAAAAAAAACGAGCTGCAAAATTGTCAAAATTTTGTTTATTTGTCTCAGCACTAATGTAGTTTACCTAGAGTTAGTTTCCAAACTAACTTCTAAGGCGTCATACAAACGATTTTTTAAGGTGGAGAAAACCAAGGCAAATTTATTTTGAAAATGGCTTAAGTCTTGTTGTAGCCCACAGCGAACTTCAGTCGCTCGGACAATTTTTACTAACAATAAAAATAAGTACTTTATTTGTGAACTAAAACGGTAACTGGCTGAATATATCTGCTCACTTCCTTCATTTCGGAGGACTATGAAAAGCCGATATTAAATCCGCGAAACGCCACCTAAATCTGTTTGTTGGAGAAGCAGCATTAATATTCGAAGAATTCAACACATTATTAGCAAAAATAGAGCCTATAGTATATTCCCGCTATTTAACCACTATGTCATCCGATCTCGAAAATATAGTTTTTCTGTCTCCAGTCATTTTGTCATCGGACGGCCTATCAGTTCTGTGTTTAATCCGCACCTAAGCCGTCTTCCAAAATTACGATTGTTAAGCTTCCAACGTGTGCAGCAATTTTTATTCAACACAGACATCTTAAGCAGACGACGGGACGGTGTGTTGCCTTCCTATGGCGTTAACGGATGCTCTACCGAAGCGATAGATTCGACAAGTCGTTGCTATTTGGAGAGTTTATTACGAGGCGAGAGCTCTTAATATAAGTGAATAATACTTAAAATTGTAGAACAAGCCAGCAAGTAAAAATTACAGTCTACACAAGGTTTTATCCCCCAACAATAGCAATTTATAGTAAAGATAATACTTTTCACGTTGAACGCAAATGTCTAAAACAAAATTTGTGAATGAGTATACATATATTGCAATGACCCTCTGATTTTTATGGGGCAAAGTATAAATGATTAGGGATAATCACCGCAAATACAATTAATAGTTTTAATAATAGAATTCAAAGTTGTGTCAAATCTGAGGACTTATTAAAAAGATGTTTGTAATTATTAATTTGTAAAATCAATGGTTTATTGCCTGTACTATTTTATTTATTGACAACTCATCTAAATAATGATCCGGCTATTGCATGAGAAAACTCTTATCTGCGAAGATTAGGATTTAACACCCAGTATAGCATTTACTATTGAGCATAAATTTTATTCAAGATTGGCAAATACCCGACTTTCTTGCATCTGACAGTATAAGCTATAACTTTACAACGTAAAGAAACATGATCGATGGCAGAAATTAACGTAATTTTAACTCAAAATACCAACAATCAACGAATTTCGCGTCAGGTAAATATACAATGCAATTATGACGTAATACGGGTAATCTGTTTTGTTGTTCTGACGCCAAAAGGACGTCGCCTTGGCAACTGTTTCAATTTTCGGTTCTGGTGTAAAAATCTGTTGCCATCCCCAAAATCAAACGACGTAATAAAAATGTTCTGGAATGATCCTGAGGCTGGAAAACTCTTTCTGGACTTTGTAAATTGTCTATTCTTGAAGCAGCCCAAAGCTAAAGAGCCTCCGGATCTGCTTTCCTGTTAGAATTTACCTTATAAGATGGACTTCCTACGCTGGATACAATTTTCACTGATGCCACGGTGATTACGCAAGTCTGATTTATTTCTGGCTTCTGCTCTTTGGACGTAAATAGCAAGGACGGTGGATACAAATTTCAGCCGACCTCTTCTCCGGAGCTCGTAGAAAATGGCCTCGGTGTTGAACGCACTTGGTCAAATCTTGCAGCACAGATCCTTCTTTACTGGGATATTTTAGCACAATGAATTTCTACACACAGAAGAACTGCACACTGAAGATAATTAAGAACAACTTATCGACTTTAACAGAATACTTTTATAATCGAAGGTTTACAATATTCTGTGAGGCAAACTTACACACAGCTCAATTTTGCATAGCTTGGGTTGACAAAAATAAAAAATGAACATCAGGTAACTTAGCAACTAATACATCAGTTCTGGAAGTAAGATTTGATACAATTGTTTTACTTAGAAACTAAACTGTTTTCGATAACTGTCAATCGTAGCACTTTGCAACTTAAATCTCTGCTTTTAATCACTCTCGTTTTAATTATACCGTTTTCAAGAGTTTTGATTAGCACTGCACTATTATTCTTTGTTCTAACTTAGCTTGCCTTATCATGCGTTTTGCATTCTATGCTTTCTTCACATCGCTTTTCCTCTTTGAGTTGCGGTAGCGTTTTGCTGGCCCTATAAAATCTAACCCTTAACGCTTCATATCATTTTCGTAAGTCTCAAAACATCTCTGTATTATATAAAATTCAGAATCTTATATTGACGTTATCAAAATCAAATCTGTTATTCACGTAATAGGCCAGTCGATAAGTCTTTTAAAATGGCTGTTAGCGGGAGTAATTCCGGACAAGCTGGAATAAATTTTAATCTGTTCTGTTGGGACTCAGAATATATATATTAATTTTGCACCCCTTTACAGGCCCGGATTTAACCGCTATGCTTAAAAAAGGTCTAAATTTTTATATTTTTCCTAATATTAGTGAATATCTCGATTAGTATCAACTTTTGAGCAAAATACGTAGTTATCAAAATTAAAGAAGAGTAAATTCTCTACAAAAAATGCTCTATACATTTTTGTCATATATTCGCTTGTTTCGAATTGATAGGCGTCGAAATATTTTTTTTTTCGAGCATTTGCTTGTTACTTTCTTTTACGATAAAAGAAGTATTGGATTCAACCTAAAAATTCGAAATTGAGTTTTCAACAGATCTTCACGTTTTAAAGTGCCCTGAACCCAAAAAACATGTTTTTGTTCATTGCTCTGTCTGTGTGTCGGTCTGTCTGTGTGTCTGTTTGTGAACAGAATATCTCAAAACGAAAAGAGGTATGTCGTTGAAACTTCATATATAAGTTTTGTGTACTATCTAGATGCGACAGCAAGCTTTTGAAGAAAATCGCATAACCGAAAGTAGGTGTTTACTCTTGTGATTTTTTAGTTTTTTTGGATTTTTTCAAAAACTGCTCTAACGATTTTTTTCAAACTTTACAATTTTATTAAATTTTTAATGTGTATTGATGTGAGCTAGGCAATTTTTCAGTCGAATACCTCTAAAATGGGTTTCTTTTGTTTTCTTTTCCAATTTTTTTTATTAACTCCTATTTTAAATAGAACACCCAGTATATTATTACATTCTTGAATTCAGCTTAAAATTTTAGAGAAAATTTGTCTCTTAAGCTAACGCTCTATTGTGTACGGTTTCTGTATAAATTGCAATTTTTTAAAATTTTTGACGAATGCTTGTATGTATGTATAATACTTGCGGTGTAGAAGCTGCTGCTTTATGTGCTTGCATCTGGCGGTACAATGCTCAACTTGTCCCGGATTCGGGATGCAAAGTTAAAGATTAAAAATCAAATTTTGGCTAATAGGCCAGTCGATGAGTTTTTTGAAATGGCTGTTAGCGGGAGTAATTCCGGATGATTCAATTAGAGACAACACTTTGCATTCATTTAGTGGCTGCGATATTGTTTCCGCACAATACAGGCAGGGGAAAATGAAGTTCGTTAAACTTCTACAGAAAGAGAAAAACTTACAGAAGGCTGTTCAAATTTTCAAAGACCCAAACGCGTCCCCAGAGGAAATAGATAAAGTGGGAGAACAATTTCTTCTTCTTCTGTATGGACCAACACACTGTGTATCATTGAACAGGTATAGATACCAGTGTTTCGTACAATCTATTAACAGAAGTTTACCAAATCTAGCATCATTACCACCAACCAAAGACGCAGCTCGCTTGCACTCGTTCCGTACTTACAACCAAATTCAGCTATGGTATGGAAACGAAAAATCACCTTTCGAGTGGGGATGGAGAAATTCAAAGAATGGATTAATGCCCATTCCCACTGTACAAGACGCAGCTCCCCAAGAATTACTGAAACTAATTTCTTGTAAATGCGCCAAAGGTTGTAATGTATCTTGTCGCAAATCCGGTTTTCACTGCTCAGTAATATGTGGTTTCTGTCAGGGCAAATCTTGTATGAATACTGTGAACGTGATCGAAGTAGACGACGAGGACTTGCATATCGATCTAGAACAATCAATAGAACATTCCCAAGATTATGAAGCAAATTCGGAACACGAGACAGATATTGTTGAAAGTCAAAGTGATATTGAACAACCACCAACATCAAAAAGGCAAAAAAAATTGATGAGCAGTCAACTTCAAAAGAAACTTGAAGTTAGCAAAGTTGGAATAGTGGAACGTCAATAATAATAACAAAAAATCTGGTGTGATACACGCACACAACTTCCTTTCATAGTGATTTTATAATTAGCAAAAATTTGATTTTTAATCTTTAACTTTGTATCCCGAATCCCGGGCAAGTTGAGCATTGTGCCGCCAGATGCAAGCACATAAAGCACCAGCCTCTTCACCGCAAGGTAAAACGAGGTTATCGATTATACATACATACATAGGTACATACATTCAAGCATTTGTCAAAAATTTTCAAAAATTGCAATTTGTACAGAAACCATACAAAATAGAGCGTTAGTTCAAGAGACAAATTTTCTCTAAAATTTTAAGCTGAATTCAAGAATGTAATAATATACTGGGTGTTCTATTTAAAATAGGAGTTAATAAAAAAAATTGGAAAAGAAAACAAAAGAAACCCATTTTAGAGGTATTCGACTGAAAAATTGCCTAGCTCACATCAATACACATTAAAAATTTAATAAAACTGTAAAGTTTGAAAAAAATCGTTAGAGCCGTTTTTGAAAAAATCCAAAAAAACTGAAAAATCACAAGAGTAAACACCTACTTCCGGTTATGCGATGTTTTTCAAAAGCTTGCTGTCGCATCTAGATAGTACTCAAAACTTATATATGAAGTTTCAACGTCATATCTCTTTTCGTTTTGAGATATTCTGTTCACAAACAGACACACAGACAGACCGACACACAGACAGAGCAATGAACAAAAACATGTTTTTTGGGTTCAGGGCACTTTAAAACGTGAAGATCTGTTGAAAACTCAATTTCGAATTTTTAGGGTGAATCCAATACTTCTTTTATCGTAAAAGAAAGTAACAAGCAAATGCTTGAAAAAAAAATATTTCGACGCCTATGAATTCGAAACAAGCGAATATATGACAAAAATGTATAGAACATTTTTTGTAGAGAATTTACTCTTCTTTAATTTTGATAACTACGTATTTTGCTCAAAAGTTGATACTAATCGAGATATTCACTAATATTAGGAAAAATATAAAAATTTTGACCTTTTTTTAAGCATAGCGGTTAAATCCGGGCCTGTCAAGGGGTGCAAAATTAATATATATATTCTGAGTCCCAACAGAACAGATTAAAATTTATTCCAGCTTGTCCGGAATTATTCCCGCTAAAATGTACTTGTCGACTGGCCTATAACCCTTCAGATTCTGTTCTAATCTAATTCTAACCTCTGTCAATCAAATTATAGCTACTGCTAACCACATCCTGTGCATTTATTAGTGTATAACAATTACTTTAATGTTGCAATAAACAAAATATCAATGTTGTGCTTATTTGAAGCTTTATTTCACTTTCGCCTTAGTTATGCAACCTGAATTGCTGTGGGCATTAAACCATTGCAATATAATTGTTATGTTTATCAAGGGCAAATAATTTTGAGAGTTTGTTAGACTATAATAGGAAATATGAAGTAAGTGGACATAAAAACTTAATTTTTTGGGATACTTTATTAAAGGATACGGCTCTTTACGTACAGTTCAACAAAAAGTGATTCAATTTATCCATCAATTAGAGGACTACAAAATGGCTACTATATATTCGGGTAAATTATGACGATGTATACGTTAAAAATACACACTTCATGTCCTTGAAATAAAAATTGTAGTTCTATCTTGTATCTTCCTTCTGGTATCAGTAGCGGAAATTTTTCCCCATCTATATTCCAGTTGCATATGACGTATTTTATATTCTACAAAGAGGCCGTTTTATTTTTTTAGTAGTTGAACTCACAATTAGATAAAAAGATAAAGCTAAATATATTATAAAATATTTCCAACGGACCGTGTTAATATAAAAAAAACCTACGAAGGACTCTAACGAGTAAGAAAGTTTTTTGGTTTAAACCAGTTGCCTAAAAATTGCTACACTTTTTAAATCTAATTTAGGACATTTGTTACATAAACCACATTTTTCAAATAGCAGCCATTTTTTCAGAAGCACTTGCTGTAACGGTAATTACTTTGTTTTTAATAAAACAAAATTTGTATTTAAACTGTGTCGTATAATACACGGTTTTTACCTGTTACTGTTAGCAGTAGAGGATGCCAATTTACAAAAGTTTGAAAGTAGGAGTACTTAAAGCAGTAATTGGTGAAGCATCCTGGTATGACTCACTTAGTTTTATTAAATTTATCAATATCAACACTAATACCCAGCATTATATGTAGAGGGTTCTATCTCCGATTGCTCTCTGACAATTCCTCCATGTATATGTTTTCTGAACTATATGAATGTATTCCTAACTCGGTCGATCTTTTAATGAAAATTAAATAGGACGAATTTAGATGCAACATACCTTTTTAACTGAACATCCTTGAAAATTTCCGCATCTGATAAAGTTTCCAACTCCAATGGCATTGTGCTTTATAGCGTCGCAGGCATTTATTTGAAAATGCACAGGAAAAAATCGGTACTCATTGCTAAGGAATTTATAAAATTGTACGATGAGCTAAAATAAAATGAGGTACTAAATAAAAGTACGCTTTTAAGCCTATACACTTCCACTTTATTGTCGAGATCCATTTTGAACGACATTGTCATATTCAAAGCTGTAGTAGTTCTGTTGTATTTAAAAGTTGCTGCCGTTGCGTCATTCATGTAAACCTTACTAAAGCGAACTAGTTCAAATCTCTCAGCCGTTATCCTGGCGGTATGTTGCTGAAACTAACGCTAATGTAATTTTAGCAATTGAATTTCGCTCAACTAGCGCACTTTAAATAGGTTAAAGCCACTCTCTTCCGCGAATGCTTTAAATATCAAAACTGCAAAAACCAAGTACATTTTCATCATTGTAGTTACCACTCTGGCAACTCTGACTCTGGCAATAATCTAGTCGCATATGTTTTATTTGAACTGAAAAACAACAGTGAGATAATTTCATGTCGAGACAATAGATAACAATGATTATGAATGTTTGTTAGCTGTGTATGGCATTGTTTTTAACAACTGACGCTTTATCAGTGCCGCTCGAAAAATGTTATTTGGAGGGCTCAAAATTTTTACAATAAGTAAGCAAAAAATAATAATTAGTGACTCATCTACATTCCGCCCAGGTTTCAATCCAAATATAGCAATTATGTTTAATTCTAATAATTCAAACCAAAACATCATATGCACAAAACAACAAGTATTCCAACACAACACAAAATCTAGAGTCGTGTTCAAATAAATCTGGGACAATGTTTTTTCATATGTAGATTGAGTTAAAAATTGAAGAATATCTCCATTGATTTCCTGCTTTCAGAAAGAGTTAGAGATTTTATTTACCTGTAAAGGTTTAATGTAACACATAGTAACCGTTGATAAAAACGTAACACTTGTATCATATATGTATATTTAGCCTAGTATTAAGGTTAGCTTCAATGAGATGTAATAGTGGAATTAATATACAAGTGTATCATATAAGTTCTTACTGTATTCAATCAAACCAAATCTCAACGAGCCCTCTGGTACTTGGCTACCGAAAAAGCCGTATGCCTTCAATCTCTGCATATGCATTAGTAAATAATAACACCTGTTATAATATTAGAATTAAGAATGAAATATTTAATTATATTAATTTTGTAGTCTGGTTACAACTTTACCTTGGTTACATACATTTGTGTGGCTAGAAGCATTCAGAAGCCATGTGATTAGAGTACGATTAGCAAAGAAAAACTATGTATACCTCTTATGGAACAAATATAACGGCAGCGAAATTAAAAGTACTACAGTACTGATTAACTTAACTGGACACTTTTTTAAAAAGACTTTAAATTACTGGCTACATGACTAGGCGTGATATGGGCATATTCTATTTCAACTCAACTAAAAAAATAACAGGAAGTTAATTTCCTGTTGTTACAGGACATGATGATTACCTTAATTAATTACAGCGGAGTGTCCTGTATTATTATTGTCATTTTCGCTCGCTTTTGTAGTCGGTTGATCCTCATCCATATCGGTTTGCTGGCAAAATAGCTTGCGGGTCGATATTACATTTGATGGTAGTTGAAAAATTTGCGAACTGTAGCACAGGGGCTCTAAATTATGAATGTTTCTATCTCCTTTACCAGGTGATAGCTAATGCTGGGAGTTCTTAGACTATTTTTTAATTGTGGAGATAATACAAAGTATTACTAGTAAGCAACTTAAATCAATGAGATTATTATAATTATACAAATACATTCGAAGTCTTGTCCCTTCAATAATTGCGTTTTAACCATCATAAGGATTTTTGTAATGTAGTTTACTGCTTAATTATTTCACTTCTCCACTTTGCTGCACGACGAAAAAGTCGTTACGACATGATGAAAAAGACTACTTAACCGTCGGTTACCCGATAAAACGACACAAATCAGACAATTCTCGCATCCGTCTCCCCAATTACATTTCGATGGGTTGTAACAAAGGTTAGCGGCTAGGACATTAGATCGAAAAGGGGGGTTCTTTACGACCTTACTTAGGACTACAAATTGAAAATCAAAATAAAAATATGAAATGCCAGACGCCGCTACTTTACTAAATCGAGAAAAACACAGGTAGGCTCATCGAGATAGTGAAAGCAATGACCCAACCTTTCTGATCCAACCTTGGCAGGGCGTATGCGAAGATCTACGAACAGCTGTGTCGGACTTACCTTGCTTGCATTTCCTTACAATTGTCGGAATCCCTTTACATTACAAAAACACACATGTAAACGTCATGAATCTACTAAACAAAAGCACGATTAATTAAAAATTAACTATATTAACGTAGAAGATATGTATGTGAACAATGAATATTAAATGAAATAATCAATAACGGTTAGTGTGGTTAATTGCGCAACGTTTAATCTCTACACAAGCGGCAAACTTGACAGCAAACAATCTAACTGGCCCAAAAATGATAACAACTTTAATTACACAACAATTAAACTAAATGCAAACGTTAAAAGCTAACGGTAAATAATCAAAATTGACTTAAGACAATGACAGCCGTTCAAACGCTTTATTATAAATCACAGCAACGCTACGCAAACTGGCGACACTACATAAAAATTATTTTCACTGCACAATGCGCTGTTAAAATTACTACAAAATAACACAGTACCTTTGAGGTATTCAGCTTGCTGCGGTGATGATGTCCAACGGAGCTGCATATGGTGCTCAGCGACTGCCCCAAGCTGCTTGAAGAACTGCGAGAAACGGCCTAGGGTGCAATGTGTCAAGTAGGTCTAGACAGTATTAAGTCCCCAGTGGGAAGAAAAAAAATGTTATAACGCAAAAGCACACTTGCAAACGTCATGAATCTACTAAAGAAGAGTAAAATATGATGAAATGAACATTAAATGAAATACTCAATAACGGTTAGTGTGGTTAATTGCGCAACGTTTAATCTACACAGGTGTGCTAAAGTTGACAAGACATACTCTAACTGACTCACAAACGGTAACAACTTTAATTACTCAACAATTAAACTAAATGCAAACATTAAAACTTAACGGTAAAAACTCAACATTAAGTTAAGACAATGACAACAGTTCAAACGCTCAATTTTAAAGCAAGCTAGGCTGCGCAAAATGGCGGCACTCCAGAAATCATTTTCCACTGCACAATGTGAGCCGTTAAAATGACAGTACCTTTGAGGGATTCGGCTGCTGGTGAAGCTCAGCGACTGCCTCAAAATACTTGAAGAACTGCGAGAAACGGCCTAGGATGTAATGTGTCAAGTGAATCTAAACAGTATTAAATCCCCAGAGGGCAGTAATGTAACTTCATTAACAACAATTAGATCTAAAGAGGTTCCCAATTAATAATACGTCTCAAAGGCGTTACTTGGAGATGACAGCTCCACGGTACGGGAATTCTTCGACTAAGCACTTGCACTACACGGGTTGTCTATACAAATAATTTGAAAGTATACATCTAGGATTACTTAATTAATGATACAGTGTGAGCTGGGTCTAGCACATCTCGGCGCCGCCATCTCGGCACGGACCCATCTCGGCGCCAGCCAACTCGGCGCAAGGCCATCTCGGCGCCGAATTTAAATTCGCAAACTACAGTGTGCACTACGCAAGAAAATTTTTATAAACAAATAATAAATAAAGTGATCGCCAAAAAACTGGCATCAATTTCTTGGAAAACGAAACACTGACGACCAGAGCTGGTTGCAAAGTGATTACAAATGGGCCAAACAAAAGTTGTTACGTGACTTCCGTTATCAGGAAAATTTTAAATTTTTTAGAAATAATCTATTATTTGTTTTAATAATTTTCTTACGTAGTGCATACTGTAGTTTGCGAATTTGAATTCGGCGTTGGACTGAAATAAACATATCTGATTTAAAATCTAGTATCCTAAGATTCAGTGTTTTCTAAAAACAAAATACCTTGATTCTGCGGATACAAGATGTTAATCGCATATAGGTCTATTTCTGTCTAACGCACACAAAGCCCATGAACTGTATTCTAGCACATTGAACTACCTATGTTCGCATTTTTCGCCGCCAATCTGTATAGTCTAGTATAGCTAATATCGCCCTCTGTCTCCAGGCGTTTTCCATGTATACGTTCTTCTTGGATGGTGACGGACCATAGTGTTAGTTATTATTGAATTATTTCGTGCACAAAATTCTATTAAACGGTCTTCTCTCCCGTTCCTTCTTCCTAGTCGAAAATGCCCCACTACAGGTTCTTCCGCGCGTTCTCTCTCAACGGCATTCCAATCACCCATAGTTATAACGTTATCTTCTGCTTGTGTGTAATTAGTAATTAATTGATTTATATTAACATATACTGCTTCCACTTCTTCAGTTGTTAGAATATGTTGATAAGATCGTCACCCGGAATTTAAAAATTAAGCCGTCAAACTCGTATCGATGGTGAACAATAAGCCATAAAAATCCCAAATGCTACAGAAACCAGCCCAGATGACAATTCTCGAGCCTTTGCATAAATCATTTTGGTAGCCAAGAAAATAAGGACGGAAGCAATAAATTCCAAAAGGCAATAACAAGTCCGCTCAAAAAAGCTCAAGCCGTTATCCATCACTCACTGGTATTTGTAAAAACGTCAGAGCAAGTACTCGAAAAACGCATGGGACGGGAAAACGACAATTAAGCTACATAATGAAAGCATCCAAAAGTGTCCACGCACTCGCCGGGACCATAATTTACGGAGTGGGGTAACAGATCTTCGGGTGCTCTACTAAAATCATAAAATTAACTGACCGGCGTAATAAAAGCCGAAACCAACCGTCACCGGTCACTGGCTAAAACTATTATATATGCAGAAACGGCAACATTTATTCTAATTATTGGTGCTGCGGAAATTGAACTATCCAGTGTTGCGTATAAAAAAAGGTTGCGCAATATTTACAAGAAAGCCGACTGACGGCAGCCCAGCCCAGAATCTGGCGAATGAGCAGGCCGCGGAGGGAAATACGTTTGGAAATTACACAGTCACCGCGGAGTAATTAAGCGGCGAGTTATATTTATCCCAATCAGGCCGTGTTGAGTATCAAAATTTAAGTCTTTGGTCCAGTAAAACAATGCAGCCAAAACCAAGCCACTAATTAGACGCGCCAGGAAATTAGCATCACGCCTTGCACAATCGAATAATTGAGTATCCCCCGAAATCTGTCTTCGGGCCACGGGCCAATAAGCATCAAGGGAGCGGAGCACAAAGGTGCTGGCCCCTTTAAATAGAGAGAC
Source organism: Agriotes lineatus (assembly GCA_940337035.1). Classification (NCBI taxonomy): domain Eukaryota; kingdom Metazoa; phylum Arthropoda; class Insecta; order Coleoptera; family Elateridae; genus Agriotes; species Agriotes lineatus. The sequence goes on from CALNHX010000804.1 coordinate 98,048, forward strand.
CGTGGCCTTAGGAAATCACTCTGCCTCGGCGGGTCGAACAGGCAGCCATCCAAGAATCAACAGCCACCTCCAGGAGTTCCAGCCAACCTCGAAGGAAGTCACCTAGCCTGGACTCCAGCAATTCGAGGGAATCGGCCCTTTTGGACTCTGTCGTTCGCCGAGCTGCCGCTTCGCTGGACCTGGAGCCTATCACCTCCGTTGGACTTAGCCGCCTGCCGTCTTCGGGAAACTTAAACCTCGAGCCACTTTAGCCGCCGCCCCCGAGAGGACGATCATTGGCCGCACCTGCCGCTTACGCGTTACCAGGACGTCAAGCCACTTCAGCCGCCGCCCCCCGATAGGACGATTAACGCCCGCGCCTGCCGTCTACGCCGTTTCCAGGAGGTCGAGCCCCTTCAGCCGCCGCCCCCGAGAGTAAGATCATTGCCCGCACCTGCCGCCTACGCGTTCCCAGGACGTCTTGCTCCTTCAGCCGCCGCCCCCGAGAGGAAAATCAACGCCCGCACCTGCCGCCTATGCCGTCCCCGGACGTCAAGCCACTTCAGTCGCCGCCCCCGAGAGGAAGATCAACGCCCGCACCTGCCGCCTACGCCATCCCCGGACGTCGATCCACTTCAGTCGCCGCCCCCGAGAGGAAGATCATCGCCCGCACCGGCCGCCTACGCGTTCCCAGGACGTCGAGCTCCTTCAGCCGCCGCCCCCGAGAGGAAGATCATCGCCCGCATCTGCCGCCTACGCGTTCCCCGGACGTCGAGTTCCTTCAGCCGCCGCCCCCGAGAGGAAGTTCAACGCCCGCACCTGCCGCCTACGCCTTTCCCGGACGTCGAGCCTCTTCAGCCGCCGCCCCCAATAGGACGACAAGCGCCCGCTCCTGCAGCCCCAGCCGCTTCTAGGACGCTGCGCCCTTCAGCCGCTGCCTCCGAAGAATCCCACCAGCATCCGAACACGGACACCGATCCACCATTTTCTTTTTCTGGGTTATATGTATATATTCTCTAGTTTTAAGTTAATCTGTACAAAATAATAACTATAATAAATTGTTCTCCGATTAATCAACTGTTTAGCAGAGGGTAACGCCTCCTTTCCTCCTTCGACTACCGCCATTTTTTTACCACCGCCCCGTTGAGTTAGTTGGAGGTGTGTTAATGTGTTTGTATTATACTCGTATTTGTGGGTTTTGATCTTAGCTTTGTCAAGATTAGTCGTTTACTGAATTGTATATAACTTATTACTCTCTTGCCATACTTTCTTTCCAATATAATACCCACTCCCGCATTTTCTTCTACGATAGCGCCCGTATTTATAACTCGTAACACTCCACGTGAAAAGCACCTGGTGATAGTGAAGACCGAATAATACGAAATCAAATTGCTCCTTCATGGGGTGTCAGTGCCTCATCATTATTATTATTTCATAATGGCAAACAAAAAATTCTGAAACAGCATAAAAGCAGTGAAAACATATCCGGGAGCAGACGTCGGCAGCGACCATAACCCTGTTATGGATATGCGAATCAAACTAAAAAGAAAACAGCAGCAAACGCAAAATAACAGGTCTGAAGGTGCTCGAAGTCTGCGAGGCGGTGACCAAGACTATAAATAGAAAATTCCACAAACTGCCACAGGAACACGCTACTGATCTGGACGAAGAGACAAAGTGGTCCAAAATCAAGGAAATAATAATATTAACTCAACAAGAGACCATTGGGAAAGGTAATAACAACAAGAGGAAAAAATGGATGACCGAGGAAATTTTGACTTTAATGCACGAAAGAAGGAAATATAAAAATATAGACATTAGCAAATACAAAGAGTTACAGAAGACAATTAAACGCAAAACAAGACTGGCAACAGAAACTTGGATGGCTGAAAGATGTGCATAGATAGAAGATTTAGAGAGAAAGTAGGAGAGTTTCCATCTACATAAAAAGATAAAAGAAAGCACCGGCAATACAAAACCTAGACAAACGGATAGGTATATTAAAAGATGATCAGGATCGAATAATTATTGATTTAAAAGAAAAGATGAACCTATGGCAACAATATATAACCGAACTATTTAAAGACCAAAGATCAGATCAATATAATATTATCAAATCAGAAGACGCACCGAAAATTACACGGGTAGAAGTGAAACATACTATGAAGAACGCAAAATCTGGCAAGGCAGTAGAACCAGATGAGATACACTGCGAAGTCTTGAAATTTGCTGGATGAACACTAAATTACCGTTACAGTAGATTTGTTTAATGCCATCTACAGAGCAGGACATATCCCTCAGGAATGGCTTATCTCTCCTTATTTTATACCCATACCAAAACAAACCCGAACAACTAAATGAGACCAACACAGACTCATAAGTCTAATCAGCCATGTTCTTAAAGCATTCCTAAAGATCATACATGCCAGAATCCACAATAAATGCGAAGCAGAGACATCGGACACACAATTTGGGTTTCTTAACGAGATGGGTACCAGAGAGGCCATTTTTGCCTTAAATATCTTAGCACAAAGATGCCTAGACATTAATCAGGACCTATACATATGTTTTATCGATTATAGTAAGGCTTTCGATAATGTGAAACATGATAAACTTTTAGATATACTACAAAGCATTAACATCGACCACCACGACATATAGATTATAGCCAGTCTTTACTGTGGGCAGAACGCTAAAGTAAAATACAATAGCAACATGACAGATGCAATCAATATTCAAAAAGGAGTCAGGCAGGGGTGTGTTCTTTCTCCAATGTTGTTCAACATCTACTCAGAAGTTATATTTCGTGAAGCATTGGAAAATAAAGCAGCAGGTGTGGTAATCAAGGGGAGTCCAATCAATAACATCAGGTTTGCTGATGACACGGTCCTGATCGCGAGTAGCCTGGAAGATCTCCATAGATTGGTAAATAAAGTAACAACAGTTAGCGAAACATATGAGTTACCTATTAATATTAATAAAACGAAACTTATGGTGATTTCAAAAAATAATAACAATGCAGACGACCTAACCATTGATAATAGACCGGTGGAAAAGGTGCAACATTTTAAGTACCTTGGCACTATAATTAACCAAGATTTCACACATCAGAACGAAATATTGTCAAGAATTGAGCAAGCTAGACAAACGTTTATTAAATTGATTATTTTATTCGTAGAGATTTCAACCAATCAAAAGGCTGGATTTAGTTAAGTTATCTTGTATAATTTCGATTATACAACTCATCATAAATTTGGCCAATAGTAATTGAGAATTTTACTTAGTTACAAGGTATAGATGAACGGATATACTCTTGACGACGTGGTATAATCACTTCGGTGTTTCGGTGGGTCCAACAAAGCAAAAATAATGAATAATAATTTAAATCTAGAACCATGATATAATAACTGTCTCAAATTCGAGGTTACCAGGTTAGGTTTTGCGTCAGATTGTGTCAAAACTGAAGCAAACCCTAACCTGATAACCTCGAATTTGACATACACTTACAGTGCCACCAACATAAACAGTGCCGCCAACATAAACAGTACCAACCTAAGAAATAAAATAATTTATCTACTCCAGTGGGATAAGTAACTCATTACGTCACTCATTTGACACTATTTCAGTTAGGTAATGAAGCTCATTACACCACTCAGTTATGTAATGGTTTCATTATGCAACTGAGTTGTGTAATGACTTCATTACGTAACTGAAATCGTGTCAAATGAGTGACGTAATGACATTTACTATACAAGTGGGATAACAGCATCATTAATATACGTGTGTGTAAGCACACAAGTATATTAATGATGCATTATCACACATGTATTGTACAAAATTTTATCTACGACTGAATAAAATTGAGAAAAGTGCATTAAGAGAAATGTCAGATCTGTCATTTTCAAAAATATTTTAGTAGGCAAATAACTATTATTATTATCGGTCTATTCATTATATAATCGTAACGAATACCACTCGAGCAATCGAAAATAATGATTATTTTTCACTCGTAACTCGACGTAATCCTTAAAATACCAGATTACGTCTCGTTACTCGTAAAATAATCGATTATTTTCGATGCTCTTGTGATATTATAACTGAACGCAATACATAACTTTTGCCAACTTGATGTTGTTTTCATGGAGATGACTTTCAGCTAGGTTAATTCAAACAAATCGAGCTGGTAATAAAATATTTATTTGTTCCTAATATTAAAATTTACTCACAAAATAATCAAATCGAATACAATGCGTACTTCGAACAGGTTATACGTCTCAAACTTCCTGCACAATAACAAATCCTGTCAGTTTGACAGAATAATCCTCCCGCTGACGCGGTCGGACTATTTAACCTGCCAAACTGGCACTCTTTTATTATTGTGCAACAAGTTATCGACATATAGCCCGATAATATCGAAGTACTTATAGTATTACTTCTGAACAAACTACTAACAACTCAAAATCTGTCATTAGGTTTGAGAGTAAGAATTGTTAGATGCTATGTGTTCTCAGTGCTACTATACGGGCTTGAAGGATGGACCTTGAACAAAGAAAGCACAAAAAGACTGGAATCTTTTGAGCTTTGAGTATATAGGCGTATGCTAAAAATTTCCTGGGTGGAGCACACTACAAATCAACAAGTCCTAGAGAGAATGGGCAAAGAATTGGAGATTTTATTTAACATTAAAAAAAGAAAGGTAGAATTCCTCGGCCACATCACACGTAACGCTTATCATGCAGGGAATAATAATTTGACGAAGAAGCGTCGGAGGACGAAGGATTTCCTAGTTGCGCAACCTACAAGAGTTGTCCGGGCTTTCATCGGTACAGCTATTTCGTACAGCTGCTTCAAAAATAAGAATCGCCATGTTGATCAGCAACCTCCGAGAGAGAAGCTGACACCAAGAAGAATAAGAACACTCCAAAAGGCGCGTAGCTTTGACCACCTAACTTCGCTGAGCGCCAGACCTGGGCAAATTACTTTTAAAAAGTAACTAATTACTAATTTCAATCTTGACTAGTCCAAGCAAGTAAACAACATTGTTAAGTCTGATAGTGAAACTTAATAAAATAGCTAAAATAGAGGAAAAAGGTGATTGAACTGCCTGAAAAGTGCTAAAAGAAGTCTGTTTAATCTGATAGAACAATTACCAGTATTGGGGAAAAGGGAATAATGGTCTAAAATACAATAACATTCTTGGAAAGAAGAGGTTAGGTTTGTCCAATAAGGGTGATTTTCGAAAACCCTATGTGAAGGTAAACCCAGCAATTCATACAGGTCATTTTCCCTACTACCAATTGCTAGTTTTACTAACAGGCAACTATCCTAATCACGGGCGTTTATTATACGAAATAAAAAGCAATGACGGAAATAGAATGCATAAAATGTCAAATTAAATCTACTATAAAGGAAAGCAAAAATCCAGTGTTTCCGTGCGACTTCTGTAGAAGATACTTTTGTGGGGAGTGTTCGGAGTTAACAGCTTCTGAAATCAGGTGTATGCAAATTCAAAAAAGATCTTTATTTTTTAAGTGCAGTCAGTGTCGAGCAGATCAGTCGTTAAAAATACTTGAAGATAATATTTTGGAGGAAATTAAAAAGACATATGAACAATTTGAAAAAGCAATAATAACTAAGCTCTTTGTGGAACTGAAGAATATTCGTGATGAATTTGAGAAAAAAGTCGAGAAACATCAAGAGGAAATTGTACATCAACTAACCAATGAGATGCAATTGTTAGCAGTTAGGAGAAGCAATGAATTGTCCTATTCAAGTGTAGCTCAAAAGAAACCTAATGCAAATGAAGTTTTAGTGGTAAAACCAAAAGAAAATCAGGATAGTAGTAAAACGAAAACTGACTTAAAACTAAACATTAATCCAAAACAATTGGGTATCGCTGTGGAAAATATTAAAGAAGCCAAAGGAGGAGCTGTAATTATCAATTGTAGCAACAAGCAAACAAAAGATAAAATAAAAGAAAAAGTTGAAAATGATCTGGTAAACTATAGAATTGAGGAAGGGTTTCAAAAGAACCCAAAAATAATAATCAGAGGGGTAGAAGAGGAGTTTGTAGATGGATCAGATGAGCTTGTTTTGGATTGTATAAAAGAACAAAATGGATTAAACTCAGATGAATTATCCGTGTTAAAGAAATATAGACAAGCTGGAAAGAGCAACAAGGGCAACATAATACTTGGTGTAAAAAATGTACAATTAAAAGAAAAAATGTGCATTGAAGGAAAAATAAACATAGGCTGGAGAAGATGTGCTGTTCATGAATTCTTCTCAATAATTCGGTGTTTCAAATGTGCGAGGTATGGGCATATGGCTACAAAATGTGAAAATGGGGAGACCTGTTTTAAATGCGCTGGTACGCACAAAACAAGTGATTGTAAATCTCTATCGTTTAAATGTGTAAATTGCTGTGAAGCAAATATAAAGTTCAAAAAGGCGCTTCAGGAGGACCATCAAGCAAGCGATCCAGAATGTGAGTGTTATAAGCGAATGGTAAACTTGGAAGCTAGAAAGACGAAAACCCAGTAGCAATCAAGTTTTGTAGATGGACAAAGTACTACTAGTAAGCAAATACAATCGACTACGCAAAGGCTCGTAATTGATGCTATGCCCTTGACAACTACATCGGTGAAAACTGATACCCTAACAAATATCCGAAGTAACTCCAAACAACGTGTAAACCCCATTACAGTTTACTGTCAAAATGTAGGTGGATTACGTACCAAATTAAATGATCTCAAGAGGAGCGTCAGTTCTTGCGACTACTCCATCATAATCCTAGTCGAGTCATGGCTTAATTCTAGGTTTATACCGAGCGAAGTTAATTTTCCTGGTTACATTGTGTACAGAGCTGACCGAAATTTCGAGCAAAGTGAGAAAGCCAGAGGTGGTGGTGTTCTCATAGCTATATCAAAGAAAATCAAGTCAAAGGTGTTAAATGTTAGCAAGACTACTGTCGAGCATTTATTCATAGAAATTAGATTTGATAGGCAGTCGATAATTATCGGTGGTGCATATATTCCCCCAAGATCCAACCTGTCTACATATGAACAACATTGCCAATCAGTGTGTGAGGTAATCCAACAGAACCCGTTAAGCAAGCTAATACTTTTTGGGGATTACAACCTCCCCGAAGCTATGTGGGAAAATGACAATTTAGGTGTTACTGTAATTTGCCCTGAAAAAAGCCATGCCTATTGTGTAGCCGAATCGTTCTCGTTTTTAAATTTATTTCAAGTGAACGCTTTACCCAATAATCGTAATGTTTACTTAGACCTTATTTTTTCTCACCTACCTAAAATCGTACCAAATTATGCCTGTGATATTCTAGTTCGTAATAGTGTTAATCATATGGCCTACTGTTTTTGTATTGAAGTGGAAGATACCCAAGAGTTAGAGTTCGATGAGCACTTTTATGATTTTAAAAACGGTGACTATCAATCAATTAATGAATTTTTAAATTCTGTTCCATGGAGCAAGCTTCTTAAGACCCCAGATGTGAACCAAGCCTTAACAATGTTTTATGATATTCTCAATCACTGTTTAAGTCTATTCATTCCAATAAAGCGAATAAGAACGTCAAATTTTCCCAAATGGTTCAGTCCTCATCTCAAGGATCTTATTATTCGGAAAAAAATTGCGCATAAAGCTTATTTAACCACTACACGTAATTCCGACTATGCTGAGTTTTCACACCTCCGTGCTCTCTGCAAAACTGAATATGATAGGTGTTTCAAAAGTCACATTGAACGTACGGAAGAATTTCTAAATCTTAATCCTAAACATTTTTGGAAATATATCAGTGATATAAGGAAGTCCAATTGCTTACCTAACAGCATGCAGTTGGATGAAACAGTTGCTAGTTCAGGTCAAGAAATTTCTGATTTATTTGCTGAGTATTTCTCTAGGGTATACGATGACAGTGCTTGCAATGTCCCAGATTATGCCCTAAATCAATACAAAGATGTTCTCCTGCGTAGAATTACGTTGGGTGAGGTATTTTCCAAAATTACATATGTCAAAGACTCTTTAAGTGTGGGTCCAGATAATTTTCCCAACTTTTTTTGAAGAGGTGTATTTATTCTATTTCTGTACCCTTACAGATAATTTACAACTTCTCAATAGAAAGTGGAGTCTTTCCAGAGCTGTAGAAACAAAGCCTTATTTTTCCTATTTTCAAGAGCGGAGAAGTTGGTGATATTAAAAATTATAGAGGTATCTGTAGCCCATCGGCTATGGCAAAATTGTTCGATAGTTTAGTTTATGACCAATTGAACTGGGCTTGCTCAGGTATTATAAACTCAAAACAGCATGGTTTCTTTGCGAGTCGTTTAACAGTAACAAACCTGGTTTTGTATGAGACTGATGTACTAAGAGCTTTGGAGGCTGGGGTTCAAGTAGATTCTATCTACACGGACTTCTCCAAAGCCTTCGATAGAGTTAACTTTGATCTGTTGATAGCCAAGCTAAGAGCAACAGGGTTCTCCGAGTCACTTATTAACTGGTTAAGTAGTTTCCTAAGGGGTCGAACTCAACGTGTAAAAATAAATAATCATCTTTCAAACTCCTTTGCAGTGCACTCAGGTGTTCCGCAAGGGTCACACTGTGCGCCACTACTTTTTAACTTATTTGTCAATGATATTGTGGATGTTATTAAACATTCTTCTGTTAGCTCCTTTGCTGATGATTTAAAAATCTATAAGAGAATTAAATCTGACAATGACTCTCTGTTGTTGCAGAGTGATCTTGATTCCCTATGGACTTGGTCTAGTGTGAATAAGCTACCGTTAAATATTCAGAAATGTCACTTTATTACCTTTTTCAAAGGCGCCAAAAAATTTAACACTTCTTACCAAATTAATGACAACAAGCTATCCTATGTGAAGCAAGTCAGGGATCTAGGCATACTGCTCAATGAGAACTTTAATTTCTCTCATCATATTTTTAATACTGCCCAGAAGAGTATCAAGCTCCTTGGTTTCGTGACTAGAAACTGCCCTGATTTTTCAATCAATGTCATCAGGACCCTATTCTGTACACTGGTGCGCCCTAATCTTGAATATGCAACAATAATATGGTCTCCACAATATCAGGTTCACTGCGACATTATAGAGAGAGTTCAGAATAAATTCTTGCGTTGTGCTGCATTCAAATGTGGCATCCCCATGGAGGACTATCATAAATCATCGATGTTGGAGAAGTTAAACTTGCTCTCTTTGAAAGATCGAAGGATTCTCTATGATACTTACTTTATATATAAAGTTGTTAATGGCTTGGTTGACTGTCCTGAGTTACTAGATTTAATTAAATTCAATGTGCCTAACCGCAATCTCCGGAATTTTGAATTATTACACATTGAGTTTCATACCACGAATTATGGCACCCATTCACCTATAAATAGAACTCTAAAAATTATCAATGCTTCTGCAAATTCAGTGGATATTTTTAATAGCACACTTGCCAACTTCAAAAGAGCTATTATCAATAATATTCTATAGGTAATTTATATCATATTATTATTGTAGTCATGCGTTACATGTTGTTGTTGTTGTTTTCATTTGAATGTATTCTTTATGCATAATTTTTGGTTTTTTGTATTAGTATATATAAAATGTTTCACTCTTGTCGTATATGTTAACTGTTAAAATGGGGTTTCCCGTAAATTTCATAATAAATAAATAAATAAATAAATAAATAAATAAATAAATAAATAAAATAAATAAATAAATAAATAAATAATTATCAATTACTGCACAATGCAGTAATTAGTTAGTAGAGATTTAATTTCTCACAGGAAATAGTAATTCAATTACCAATTACTTAGTAATTATAATTGTACAACATCAATTACTTTTTCAATTAATTTCAATAGAAATTATTGTCATATAGTTGTATTTAGTAGAACTTTCTTCCAAGTTGCAACTATCATTTGTGTCGGTTCGATTCTTAATCGTAATCTAAAAATGCTTAATTTTTATGTTTTGTTAACTATAGTAACCTACATACTTTATCACTCTTGAAGGTTTTTCGATAATTAAATCTTGAAGCTACATGCACCGTTCACCAAAACCAAAAGTTTTTAGTTTGTTTTAATGTAAACGATGTAAATAAATAAATAAATTCAAGGATAACAATTATACAGCGTGGCCCAAAAAGAATTGGACACCGATTGGGCATATATTCCCTAGGTTATAATAAACAGATTAAACCTAATATACCTTAGTACAAAATCCTTTCAGTAAGAAGGTATAGGGACTTGGAAGTTCAAATTTATAATTCTTTTATATTAATTTCCACATAGGCTATCACTGAAGTTGAACTTTTTATCACGATTGTGGATTTAGTTGCCGAGGCCCGTAGGGCCAAAGCAAATAAACCACATGCGGGATAAAAAGGAACTTCCAGTGCCCAGAGGTACATTGTTTTTTTTTAAATCGAGAAATCGCGAAATGACGACATTTTAACCAACTTTTGTAGGTTATGTTGACGTCGGTTGACGATTACCTATCGCCCAGCCGCCTACAAAACGTCGTAAAACAATGGATTACTTCACTGCCGATTTCTCGTATTTTTTCGAATATGAATAAATGTCGAATTTCATTTTGGCTAGCTTTTCTAGTGGTATTAGAAAAAATAGCACGCTGAATTGTTATAAAAGTGATTTTTAAATGTTGGTAATAAATTAATCCACTCGCTTTGCATCGCTCGCACGTAACTTAAACGTTGAAAAACTCTCACTTTTCTTAACTTGTAGAACAATCTACTATTAAATAAGCCTAATATGAGACTAAATGACAAAAATATGTACTTAACTAACCTAAGTATACAGGGTGCAGCATTGGAGTTCTTAATTGTTTGACAGCAGAATTCTACTAAGATTTTGTAAAGAACACTAATTACATAGTGATCCAATTGGCGCAATTTGAGCAATTTTTGTTGGCTCACTTCGAAAATACTTTTCTACCTCTTTACAGGAAAGTGACGTTTCCTGTCGCCTGTTAGGAGTTTGCCTAAAATATACGTTTGGTTCCCTGGTCGGTTTCCAATGGCAGTGGGAGGGAATATAATAGATTGACTCCAGTTGCCATTAGAGACTAGAGACAATGTTAATAATAAATTAACTAGCCTCCTGACTTTCATATTTAAATATTTTTGAATGCAGCTGAATGCAAGAGATAGTCTCATCATAAAATGTAAAAGTATCATATGTATAACTCTAGACTAAAATGTAATTTACTCCCTTGCATGCTTACAATTGACTAGGTACTCTTTTCGCTAACGCTGGGGAATTAAACTACATCCGCGGGAGGGAATGATATACTTTCCTCCCTAGTAATACAAATAGCTATAAAAAATGTGTTACCTAACTTTTGAAATTTTAAAACAAAATATCAAATTAGTGTTGATCAGGGACTGTTAAAATTTGACAGGTGACTGATAAACCTATTTGAAAACGGCTGATTGAAATAAGAATTCCTACATCAGATATAAAAACAAAAGGTATTTGCTCAAGCATGTAAGAATAAAGTCTCTTAATGATACATTATTACACAAGTATTGTACAAAATTTTATCTACAACCGCCCAAAATTGAGAAAAGTGGATACTTTAGTTAGGTAATGAAGCCATTACACCACTACTGCTGTAATAGAAGTTTATTACACCACTAGTGGTTGTAATGAGCTGCACTACATAAGGAAAATAGTGTCAAATGAGTGACATAGTAAATTACTTATCCCACTGGAGTAGAAAAAAAATTTGTAGGCGCAAAATTATGCCTTAGCTGCCAGTATATAAAGCAACATATGAGCATTACAAGGGCAGTAAGCGACCAAAAATGGATAATTTACAAAATTTTCAATGCAAGAATGCTAACTCTATTAGTACCATACCTCATACTGCATTTTTGAGTCAACCAGGCACGAAATTTTGCAATTAGGTACATTTTATTTATGTGTCGTACGCTATTTAGGTGTTACCAGATTTTGGCCGTTTACTTCAATTCCTCACTCAAAAACGTAATTTTCTGGACATAGCGCCTCTAACACTTGCACGGCAGTATCGCCCTATGCTAGTACACCGTTTAAAATAAGCAAATTAAAATAAATAACTAATTATTATGAACCAATATCGTCTAATTAAGCTAATTTAAATTATATTTTTAACGTAGGTATTGTAATCTGTAATGTACATACCGCAAATATCGTTTTAGCGGCTTACACAATATTACCTTTTCTATTACAACGTACATGTCACATCTATATACACGCACCAACTCATTCTTTGTGCACGCGCCGTATAAATGCGAATGCTGCTGTTATTCGATTCGTCAGAGGATATCATAAATTATGCTTATATTGCTCCGGGAACACCTTATTCCGATTTGCTTAATATGTAACTTAATAGGAACTTATCGTATTTTTTGAGTTCTGGAGATTCAGTATTCAATCGAGGTCAGTAATTTAGTAATTGAATTACCATAAAGTAATTCAAATACCGCGAGTAATTTTAATTACCGCATGTAATTCATATACTTGTAAAGTAATTTAATTACCCAAAAGTAATTGAGTAATTGAATTTAGTAATTAATTACCTTCAAAAAGTAATTGTCAAGTACTTTTTATGAATAATGGCAATTCTTAATTACAAATAAAGTATTTTGAAAAGTAATTCAATTCCAAGGCAAATAAACAAAAAGGAAATTCATTAGTCATTGAATTACAAAGTAATAAACTTTGCCCAGCTCTGGCTGAGCCCTATGATATTGATATTTACTCTTTCCATTTTTATTTTTAGGTTTTCCAGTTTTCCGCAGTTTAACAAAGTTCTAAGGTTCCGCGTTAATATTCTTTTAATAGACACATTTTTCTTCTTTAGAACGCCTTCACGAATTGGAGACTATTTTACTTGCGGTATCTCTATATGCAGCGCGATTCGAAAATTTTAGAACACTTCCGTTTCTCCTTTGCTGAAAGGTAGTCATGAAATAAGGCAATTCCAATTGTGAAGTTTCTCGGCCTTAGAAATGATTTCATGTCATTACGCATTTGTATGAAGTTTTGGCACCAAGTAGACACTGCTCTTTATTCATCTGAAATGTTTTCTGAGTTTAACCTCAAAAACGCCATGTGCTGGTAGATGAGGCAATTTTCACTGGTAATTGATTCATCTGGAAAGCTCGCTTTCGCTATTTAATGATCGACAACAAACAATTGAGGAAAGGAAGCCAAGCTGTGAAGTGGTAATTTTGGCTTCCCCAATACATCATAGTTAATACGTGAATAAACACGCTTTTCCCAATTCAGTGTGTTTGAAAATTAATTCCATATCTTTTAGGTGTGCTGTAGCAGGTGGCATTGATTCGTAGCTGCTCTACAGAGGTATAAAAAAGTGTTTAATTTGTGCATCGAGTGTTAGCTAATTTCGTGCACAGCAGTTTGAGCTTAAGTTGTTCAGCAGGAGCCGTCCGCGATTCGGCGATATTTCCTTTCTAGCTGTAATAAGATCACTTCTTAACCGTTTGCCCATGCTGCTATTACGCCCGTTCTTTGTAGACTATTAACTCTATACACCATTGGGCTATGTTTATACAGGTTGCCTAAAATTCTAAGGAACATGGCAGTTCCATGAGTTGGAAAAGATTCAAATAATATTCGCCATAAGAGCAAGCGAAATGAATATGCAATAATTACTTTGGCAGCTAGGCAACAAGTAGGTACAATAGCTGTTTGTGGCCTAGCTACGAAAGTAATTTGAAGTATTTGAACCTTTTGCAACTCATGGAATTGCCATATTTCGTAAAATTGTATGCAACCTGCATAGTAAGTTCACTGTCGAACCTTTTTCTATAACGGCCCTCGTTGATTTCGCTTTCTTTGTTGAGAACCAAAAATCCATGATTTTTTTTCAACAATAAGTACCTACACTTTTAAACGTGACGAGTAGTCGTGCCGGAATAAGATTATGATATTTGCATTATCTTCTACCAGTTGTTTTGGAACTGATGAGTAAGTCTGACAGAAGTAAAAACAATCTATATTGCGGTGACGGCCAAAACAAAAGTAATCTCGAATTATTCTTTGAGCATTGACAGAAAAGTTTATGACGCTAATATGTGGCATGCAGGTGAACACGAAAATTTTGAACATCAACTCCATCCTTATTCATTGCAACATCTCTGTCGGTTCGCATAAAAATGGCCTGACCACATAATCCATCAACTCTTCCCCTAGGGCCACCTGGGTACAAACTAGTTGAAACACGTATTGTATTACTCGCGAACGTTAGCACTTCCAACATACACTCAACCTTTTCAGATTTTTTCTCCAGCTTTTCCACCACACACCTTATATTAGATATAAAAACGTTTACTACTCCCTTAACTATTTCTTTATAGGGACTTTTACAGTTCAACGATTTTAATAGTGCGAACCACAGTTTCACGACCATCTGCAAGCGCCACAGTTTCTTTCGCTAACAATCCCGTTTCCTCCAATTTTATTAAATTTGTTGTCTAAATAGCTTGGAATACAATGCTCTTTCTTCCTACGTCCAGCGCAGACCGATGAACGTCAAGGCTATAGAAGCAGTTAGCAATCACTCCTTGATTTGCAATTAGGGGTGTCCACTCCTACTCTTCTAACTGCACCCAGTCATATTTGTTACCCCGTATCATAATAACTGGGGTAAATTGTGAACTGCACCAAAACCTACACTCAGGTACTTCAATCTTGAATTATTTCATTTGTATGTCCTACTACTAAGAAGTGCAGGATAGAACAGTGGTTTTCCGCTTTACACCCGTATCACTAGCGGCCACCACTTCCATCTTACTCTGGACTATCTCGATAGCATTATGTAAGGCTTTTATTTCTGCACGACTGTCGAATGCTACTACACTTGCAGACTCTTCTTTGCGATTTTATTTTCACATTTCCAAGGTTACATATGGTGGGAGTTGGTCTTGACCTTGAATTGAAATTTTTGTGGTGGGATGTAGATAAAGCATTGAATGTGGCATTGACTTTAAACAAGGTTTGGCCTTAAAAGTGGTTTTAGAAGTGGTCTTAGCCTTGAAAGTGGCCTTGACCTGAAACTCAAGGCCAAGTGGTCAGGGGAGGCTCCAGTACTGTCCACTTCATTCTATAACCAGTAAACTACATACATTTGTTAACTTATGTAATTCTACGTTGTTTTAACTATTATATTACAATTTTAAGTAAGTTTTTTGTGACTTGTCTTATATCATTGTATGATCGAGAGGACCAATAAATTTACTATTACTATTACTATTACTATTACACAAAAAATGTAAACCTGCCGGATTAAATTCGTCCATTGACGTAAATAGTATAGTACACGTTGGGTCTTTAGTATTCAGACTATGAAGCGTCACTCAATAATTCTGTCTTTGAAGCAGTGGTTGATGAAACTAACATTTTTAAATGTGCAAGAGCAGGCAGGCGGTATTGCCCACTAAGTGGCAGCAATTACGCCTGTTGAAGTTGAAGAAAAAAATTTTATGTAACCAGGGTTAACTATTAAAGGATAAGAAAAACGAGCTGCAAAATTGTCAAAACTTTGTTTATTTGTTTCAGCACTAATGTAGTTTACCTAGAGTTAGTTTTCAAACTAACTTCTAAGGCGTCATACAAACGATTTTTTAAGGTGGAGAAAACCAAGGCAAATTTATTTTAAAAATGGCTTAAGTTTTGTTGTAGCCCACAGCGAACTTCAGTCGCTCGGACAATCTTTACTAACAATAAAAATAAGTACTTTATTTATGAACTAAAACGGTAACTGGCTGAATATATCTGCTCACTTCCTTCATTTCGGAGGACTATGAAAAGTCGATATTAAATCCACGAAACACCACCTAAATCTGTTTGTTGGAGAAGCAGCATTAATATTCGAAGAATTCAACACATTATTAGCAAAAATAGAGCCTATAGTATATTCCCGCTATTTAACCACTATGTCATCCGATCTCGAAAATATAGTTTTTCTGTCTCCAGTCATTTTGTTATCGGACGGCCTATTAGTCCTGTGTTTGATCCGCATCTAAGCCGTCTTCCAAAATTACGATTGTTAAGCTTCCAACGTGTGCAGCAATTTTTGTTCAACACAGACATCTTAAGCAGGCGACGCGACGGTGTGATGCCTTTCTATGGCGTTAACGGATGCTCTACCGAAGCGATAGATTCGACAAGTCGTTGCTGTTCGGAGAGTTTATTACGAGGCGAAAGCTCTTAATATACGTGAATAATACTTAAAATTGTAGAACAAGCCAGCAAGTAAAAATTACAGTCTACACAAGGTTTTATCCCCTACAATAGCAATTTATAGTAAAGATAATACTTTTCACGTTGAACGCAAATGTCTAAAGCAAAATTTGTGAATAAGTATACATATATTGCAATGACCCTCTGATTTTTATGGGGCAAAGTAAATAAATGATTAGGGATAATCACCACAAATACAATTAATAGTTTTAATAATAGAATTCAAAGTTGTGTCAAATCTCAGGACTTATTAAAAAGATGTTTGTAACTATTAATTTGTAAAATAAATGGTTTATTGCCTGTACTATTTTATTTATTGACAACTCATCTAAATATTGATCCGGCTATTGCACGAGAAAACTCTTATCTGCGAGGGTTATGATTTAACACCCAGTATAGCATTTACTATTGAGCATAAATTTTATTCAAGATTGGCAAATACCCGACTTTCTTGCATCTGACAGTTTAAGCTATAACTTTACAACGTAAACAAACATGATCGATCGCAAAAATTAGCGTAATTTTAACTCAAAATACCAACAATCAACGAATTTCGCGTCAGGTAAATATACAATGCAATTATGACGTAATACGTGTAATCTGTTTTGCTGTTCTGACGCCAAAATGACGTCGCCTTGGCAACTGTTTCAATTTTCGGTTCTGGTCTAAAAATGTGTTGCCATCCCCAAAATCGAGCGACGTAATAAAAATGTTCTGGAATAATCCTGAGGCTGGAAAACTCTCTCTGGGCTTTGTAAATTATCTATTCTTGAAGCAGCCCAAAGCTAAAGAGCCTCCGGATCTGCTTTCCTGTTAAAATTTATCTTATAAGATGGGCTTCCTACGCTGGATACAATTTTCACTGACGCCACGGTGATTACACAAGTCTGATTTATTCCTGGCTTCTGTTCTCTGGACGTAAATAGCAAGGACGGTCTGCTATACACGCTGGATACAAATTTCAGCCGACCTCTTCTCCGGAGCTCGTAGAAAATGGCCTCGGTTGTTGAACGCACATGGTCAAATCTTGCAGAATTGGGATATTTTAGCACAATGAATTTCTACACACAGAAGAACTGCACACTGAATATAATTAAAAACAACAGAATACTTTTATATTCGAAGGTTTACAATATTCTGTGAGGTAAACTTGCACACAGCTCAATTTTGCATGGCTTGGGTTGCCAAAAATAAAAAAATGAACATCAGGTAACTTAGCAACTAGTACATCAGTAAGATTTGATACAATTGTTTTACTTAGAATGAAACAAATCTTTAGCTCTAGCTATTTGTTTCGTCATTTATTCATCATTCCGGGCCAGCCTGTATATATTCATTCGAGTTATGATTTGCTGTATTTTAAATGATACCAAACTTGCTTCGCGCGAGCTCTCTGATTTCGGTTTTCCCAAAAAAATTCCTTATCATTTTGCGCCAGCCGCAGCGGTCATCTTCCGTCCGCGACCTCATTTTACCTTTCGCTTTGGTTGGAGCAACTTGTTCCAAGAAGGCATCTCGTGTGCTTTATTGCACCTCAATATTTAATTTGGTTGTGGGCTGATGACTGAAATCAGGTATGTTGCGTTGCTTTGTTTGATATTCAGGTTGGTAATTTTCCTTTTCTCATTAGCTCTTAATTACCGCTTTTAAATACCGCTTTTAAAGCTGTATTTTAAGCTATTTCTTATTTGGATTGACGCCACGTTAGCTGTCCTAATTGGCATATAACGTGGACCCGCAACTCCTTTCTGGAATGCCATTTTGGGCCTGCCGTTCGTAACACGGAGCGTCCGTTCCCTTATCAACTTTGGCCACGAGGTTTGTGCTGCTGAAGGCTGTTACGTTAAGATTATCCTGGACCAATTATTCATCGCCTATATGCGACTTTTTTGTCACAACCACGTTAGTCTCATTACAACTTTTGATGATAACTTCGCCTGCCCATGAATTGTTGGAGGAATCGATATCAACGACGCTTCATCACCGTTAACCGATTTACCAGCTACAAATTTAATTTACGCTTTATAAATTGAAAACTTAATGTATTAGTTGTTCCGATTTACAATTTACAAATTTAAAACTACACTTTATAAATGTAAAACGTAATGTATTAACTATTCATAAATCTATGTTTTATAAATTTAAAACAATGTATTAATTGTTCCCTAATTTACAATTCACAAATTTAAAGTTTTGCTTAATGAATACGTATTAAGAATTTTGTAAAAGGTGCCTTCACGCCATTTTGCTATCAAGACCGAGATAATGGTTAATACATATGACAGTGGTAAGCTTATCCCTTCATGGAGTTCTGATCACATTCAATCCAAGAGCCCAAAAGAGGTTCACATATTTTTGCTGTGCGTGTTGCATTTTCAGCATATGTAATATATTGCCTTCAAATAATTTAATACTGTGACAAACAATTTAAGGACTGAATACCGATGTTGCAAGCAATTATTAATTGTTGATTTAATAAACTTACTTGTTTGCTACGATTTTATTTATCTTTTTTTTTAAATCTGTGATTTCTGGCGTCCTGTGTTTTTTATAAAGAGCTTGCAGTAGTACAGCTTACGTTAAGATTATCCTGGACCAATTATTCATCGCTTACATGCGACTTTTTTGTCACAACCAGATTAGTCTCATTACAACTTTTGATGATAACTTCGCCTGCCCATGAATTGTTGGCGGAATCGATATCAACGACGTTTCATCACCGTTAACCGATTTACCAGTTACAAATTTAATTTACGCTTTATAAATTGAAAACTTAATATATTCTTCTTCTTTCTCAGCCGTTTTCTACCCTTTGGGTATAGGCCTCCCTAAAGCTTCTCCAAGTAGCTCTATTTTGTGCTACCTGGTACCAATTTAAGCCTCCTGTTTTCTTGAGGTCGTCGCTCCATCGCATTTGTGGTCTTCCTACGCTTCGGCTGTTACTCCACGGTCTCCATCGTATTATCTTGCCACTCCATTTGCCTTGTCCTCTTGCCACGTGACAAGCCCAGTTCCATTTTAATGTAGCGATGTGGGTAACGATATCTATAACCTTTGTCTTCTCTCTTATCCATACATTCGTTTTGTGATCTCTCAACGATATGCCGAGTATCCTTCTCTCAATTGCTCGTTGGTTAACTCTCAATTTTTTCAGTATAGATTTAGTGAATATCCAGCTCTGTCCGCCGTAGGCTGTCACTGGCAGAATGCATTGATTATATATTTCGGCTTTCAGTGGAATTGGAATATTCGTAGCTAGTATGTCCTTTACGTTGTTATAGGCAGCCCACGTAAGTCGTATCCTTTCGTTTATTTCCAGTTCTTGGTTCGCCTTTCCTACGGTTATGGTCTGTCCTAGGTATTTGTATTTGGTTACCTTATCGATCTTGTTTGTTCCAAGCGTGACATATTGATTGACGTCTTCGTTCTCTGTTGTCATGTATTTTGTTTTCTGGAAATTAATTTCAAGGCCAATACGGGCGGCTGCTCTGTGATTGTCCTCGATGAGGCTCACTAGCTCTGATTTTGATTGAGCAATCAGGACTATGTCATCAGCGAATAGTAGTTGATGCAGTCTCTCTCCACTGATATTGATGCCCCGGTTTTCCCAATGAATTAATCTTAGCGCATCTTGCAGGACTAGAGTGAATAGTTTGGGCGACAATATATCACCCTGTCTTACTCCTCGTCCGATGTTTATTTTGTCAGATGTGTCATGTAATTTTATTTGTAGAGTGGCTTTATTATAAATGTTTTTTATTAGGGTGTTGTATCGATGGTCAATTCTTGCTTCCTTGAGAGCTTGTTCGATTGCCCATAATTCGACGGTGTCGAAAGCTTTCCGGAAATCTATAAATGCCAGCCAAAGGGGTATATTATACTCTGTTGTTTTTTCCAAGAGTGTTCTTATCGTTTGTAAGTGTTCGGTAGTGCTAAATTCTCGTCTAAACCCTGTTTGTTCTTTTGGCTGGTAGAAATCCAGCTTCGGTGTTAGGCGGTTGGTTATAATTCTGGAGAATAGCTTGTAGATTTGAGATAGTAGGCTAATAGGTCTATAATTCTCCAGGTCTTCGGTATCTCCTTTCTTGTAAATCAATATTACAAGTGCATTAGCCCAATCCTCTGGAATGTCTTCTTGCTGCAGGCATTTGTTAAAGAGTGATTCTAGTTCTTTTATAAGTGAAGCTTCTCCGAGTTTCAGTACCTCTACTAGGATTCCATCTTCTCCGGCAGATTTCCCGTTCTTCGTCTGTCTCATTGCCACTGTTATTTCGTCTATATTAATTGGTGGTATATCTTCAGAGCCTACGTTTGTAACTTTTCTTCTTGTGTTTTGTTCGTCTATGTCGCTTTTTACCTTTGTTGTATAAAGGTCTTGGTAGAAGTTAGTAACTGCTCTCATAATACCTTGTCTGTCATTAGTCCAATTTTCTTTATTGTCTTTCACTTTTACAATCTCTTGTTTTGTTGTTGTTAATCGTCTTCTAAGAACTTTCATACCTCTGTGATTTTCGAGTACTCTTTTCGTTATTTTGGTTTTATGTTCCAGTATGTCTTCTTTTGCCATTCTTCTGACAGTTTTGTTCAGGTCGGTATACTCTACTGTATCTCTCTTCTGTTCCTTTATTAATTGTCTTCTTTTCTCTAGCATGTTCAGTGTTCTTTGTGAAAGTTTGTTTTCTCTAGTTGTTTTCAATCTATAGGATTTAGTTGCCTGGTTTACTGCATTTACGATGATT
This sequence comes from Agriotes lineatus, assembly GCA_940337035.1. Taxonomy (NCBI): domain Eukaryota; kingdom Metazoa; phylum Arthropoda; class Insecta; order Coleoptera; family Elateridae; genus Agriotes; species Agriotes lineatus. The sequence goes on from CALNHX010000804.1 coordinate 119,060, forward strand.
CTGTTGATCTCTGTGATATTGTCAGTTTTGGATTCTTGTTCGCTAAGTTGTTTTGTGAGGCAGGTTTGAAATCGATGGGGATTTTCTTTTAGTTCGTCTAAGTTGACACGTTTAGATAAGGGTCTGTTCATTTTCTTTTTCCTCTCAAGTTTCGTATTTATGTAGATATGTGCTCTCACCAGGCGATGGTCGGTGCCCGTATTAAATCTGTTCAGTACGTCCACGTCATGTATCATATGGATGTTGTTGGCCAGTATGTAATCTATCTGATTTCGAGTGTTCCCATCTGGGCTGCGACATGTCCATTTACGATTAGGTATTTTTTCAAAAAAGGTGTTAGCATTATAGAGACGTTGTTCCTCCAGAAAATTTGCCATTATCGAGCCCCTATGGTTTCTAATTCCAAGTCCATGTTTTCCGACATATTCTTCACTTTCGTTTATCTGACTTAATATATTAATTGTTCCGATTTACAATTTACAAATTTAAAACTACGCTTTATAAATTTATTTATTTATTTGACGAACAAAACAGGCGAAACGCCTAATTACATTGTTCGATAGTTATCGAAAAATATCATGCCTAATACATGTCATATTATTTACATACAGATATTTAACTACAACCATTTATCAAATAAACAATTTTAAACAAAAATATGCAGTGAATGTGCCTACACGTCAACATACGCAACATGGTATTTATTGGTTCAATAATGTATTTATCTGTGATCTAAATTGTGCTAGAGATGATGAAAAAATGTCTATTTGAAAGTCTAGTGCGCTGTCTAAATAATTAAATAAAGAACATATCCGAGTAATGGGTGAGAATTTTTTTACAAGAGTTCGATAACTTCGAATATAGAAAAGCTGTTTTTTTCGTGATCTATAAGCCGGGACATAGAACAATAAGAGCGCTAACAAAGGTGGGCAGTCTATAAGGTGGTGTATAAGTTTAAACAAAAAAGTCATACTAAGTAAGTTGCGTCTTTGGGAAAGTTTTACAATTTTAAATTCTTGTCGTATACCCTCATAGGATCCAAAGCCAGGATACCTGCGATATTTCTTATAGTATATGTATTTTAAAAATTTATTTTGCACTGTTTCCAATGCATGAGCGTGCATCGCCACTCCTGGATCCCACACCATAATCGCAAATTCTAGCTTCGATCGAATGAGGGTATTGAATAGTGTTTCGACAGCCATAATGCTATTAAATTTTTGACAAGTTCGAGTTATGAATCCAAGGGTTCTCAGGCAACTATTTACTGTAGATGTAACGTGTTCATCAAAATTTAGAGTATTTGTGAAGTGAATTCCCAAATCTCTTATTTTTTCGACCCTTTGCACGTTGGCACTGCTCATATTATAATTCCAAATTTTCTTGTTCCTGTTGAGACTATACGTCATTATCCGACACTTGCCTGCATTAAAATATAGTTTATTTTTTCCACTCCATTCAACAACAGAGTCTATATCTTGTTGTATTTGTATCGATTCTTCTAAGTTTCTCGAGTTTGAAAATAATTTCAGGTCATCAGCAAAAATCAAAAAATTACAGTGGTTAATTGATTTTGATATGTCATTAATAAATATCAGAAATAGAAGAGGGCCCAAATTGCATCCTTGAGGAACCCCCGACGGCATACCATATGCTTATGACTTATGAGGACCTATTACGACATATTGTGATCTTCCTTGCAGATAAGATTGAAATAATTGTAATAAAGGAAAAGACAAATTTAGCCTCTCAAGTTTTTCAAGTAAAATATCGTGATCTACTCTATCGAATGCCTTTGAAAAATCGGTGTATACTACATCGACTTGACTGTAATTTTCAAAAGCAGTCGATATGTAATCAACAAATAAGACTAAATTAGTTTGCACAGACAAACCTGCCCTAAAACCATGCTGCTCTACGCATATTTCTGATTTTACGTGTTGGTATAATTTTTTATACAAAATTTGCTCAAAAACTTTACCGGGAGCAGAAAGAATTGATATAGGCCTGTAATTTGAAATGTTGCATTTCTTTCCAGATTTATGAATTGGGATTATTTTTGATATTTTCCAAAGAGTTGGGAACGTACGTGCTTTTAACGCCAAATTAAAAATAATCTGCAAGGGTAGTGCCAGCTCATCGGCACAGGCTTTTAATATATAAGGTGGTATGCCGTCAAGACCTGAAGCTTTTTTAGGTTTAAGGTTTTTAAGTGCATTCCGAACCTTCTCAATCTCGACATCATCAATAACAAGTAGATCCAATCTTTCATTAGTGACTCTATTGTTAACCGATAAACCATACGTTGAGGGTGGTCCATACACCGAACTAAAGTAATTGGCGAATCCCCGAGCTGCTGTTTCCGACGTGAAAGTCTCCCCCTCCAGCTCGTAAGAGTACGTCTCACCCGAATCTGATTTCCGACTATTTACATAGTTCCAAAACGCCTTAATATCTATTTGTAGGTTATTCTCGATATTTTCAATATACTTTTTATGATCTTGTCTAATACTCTTTTTGCTAAAGCGCCCAAGCGTTTAAACTCGCCAGCATGATAAGCTGCATTATGAATTTTTTTTTTGTGAAAGTTTTTATTTTTAAGAATATCTTTCGTTTCTTTAGAAAACCAACTCGGATAAGTCGCACCTGCACGCCGACGCCGAAAGGGGGTTGTGGAACATAAAATATTTAAAATGTAATGTATTAACTATTCATAAATCTATGTTTTATAAATTTAAAACATAATGTATTAATTGTTCCCTAATTTACAATTCACAAATTTAAAGTTTTGCTTAATAAATACGTATTAAGAATTTTGTAAAAAGTGCCCTCACGCCATTTTGCTATCAAGACCGAGATAACGGTTAATACATATGACAGTGGTAAGCTTATCCCTTCATGGAGTTGTGATCACATTCAATCCAAGAGCCCAGAAGAGGTTCACATATTTTTGCTGTGCTTGTTGCATTTTCAGCATATGTAATATATTGTCTTCAAATAATTTAATACTGTGACAAACAATTTAAGGACTGAATATCGATGTTGCAAGCAATTATTAATTGTTGATTTAATAAACTTACTTGTTTGCTACGATTTTATTTATCTTTTTTTTTAAATCTGTGATTTTTGGCGTCCTGTGTTTTTTATTAAGAGCTTGCAGTAGTACAGCTGATGATAGAAATCTGCGACCCAAGGCCGCCGAGATTAAGCTAGCTAGGTCATTACGGTGAGTACAAACATTACAGAGCTACCGTGGTGTATAAATGATAAGGGGGTTGATCTGCGATTACACTACCATTGATTATTATTAGTGATCGATCGCAGGTCGGCTTCTTTATTGTTTCACTGACGCCAAACGTGTGGGGCTCGACTTTGGTATTACATCAGCTGTGCAACCTGCAATTCTCTAATATTTTTACCAAATTATTTATTTTAAAATGAATGTTAACGCACTTCGTGTAGATGAATTACTTTATGAGCTACTGTTCAGAGGCTTAGATAGGGACACGGTGGAAAGTATGAAGGTCGACCAACGTGGTAGGACCTTGCGTGCGAAACTATTACTAGAAAAGGCTGACCCTACATTGCTTAGAGCTTATCAATTAGTAGTACCCTTTGATGTACAATTCGAACTTGATGCTTGTAAAGGCAAACTAACTGAACTTTCGGTTTTAGTTACTGCTTTCTCAGGGGCACCTTCTGATTCAGAATTTTCTCGGCTTGATACGCAGCTGACGCATCTGTATTCACGACTAACCAGGCTACAACCCTCTTCTGAATTAGAACAGGAGCATGCTACGCTTACTAGTCAATGCTTAGATTTATTACAGTCACTTAGTAATGAGCATGACGATTCGCAATTACAAGTAGATCCTTGGCCCTCAAATGTTGATGCCACTAATTTTGTCGATTCTGTTAATACAGTAACTCCACCTAATTCTGACCCTATTGAACCTATGGCAGATAATATTGTTAACAACCCTAATATAATTGAAGCAGCTCGGTTAGCTTCATCTACTTTCCAACGACCTAGGGTATCTTTTTCTGCTGAGCAGGAGGATACGGATGTACCTCCTTTTACACAACAATCTTGTATGTCAGCTACTGCTAATTTGCGAACTGAATTAGACCACATTAATTACTGTACGACGTCTCTTCCTAGACATGTAGGTTTAGTTTTTGTACCGGTATGCAAATGGCGTTTATCATTTGATGGAGACACGACTACTATGGGGGTAAATTCTTTTCTACAGCGTGTCGAAGAACTTAGAGTAGCGCGTAACATTTTATATGACCAATTATTTTCTAGTGCTGTTGAACTTTTCTCGGGTCGTGGGTTAATATGGTACCGTGCTATGCATCACCGGGTTTCAAACTGGCACGAATTGGTAGCTAGGTTGCGATCTGATTTTTTGCCTATTGATTTTGATGAAGAGTTATGGGACGAGATTAGGAAGCGCAAGCAGGGGGGCGATGAAAAACCCTCACTTTTTATTGCTGTGCTGCTTAATTTATTTGATCGTTTACTCGTTAAACCATCCGAATCAATTCAACTTAAGCATATTATAAAAAACTTGCAACCTTTTTACGCTACTCAATTATCTTTAATAGTAGTCCACGATATTGAACACCTTGCATTTCTGTGTGAAAGGCTGGAAGACGTTAAGATACCTAATATTAAATATCGCAATCCTGCTGCTGCTTCATCCTTGCAAATGGAATCTGACTTGGCTTACCAGCCTACTTCTAAGAAACCTGTGACACAGACTGCACAAATGACAATTAAACATCCTGGTCCTAGAACTAACCGTGCGAAAAGTACGACCACTTGTTGGAACTGCCGTAAATTAGGCCATACTTTCCATACTTGCTCAGCAGATAAGACTATTTTTTGTTATATTTGCGGTCATGTAAATAGTTATTTTGCTACTTGTCCTAAATGCCATCCAAAAAACGCAAAGTAAAAGGTAGATATCACAGCCGATCTATTCCTTATCTCTATTATACTAAGGCTGATACTTTATTTTGGAAATCTTGGTTACGAACTGTAAATAAATTTTGCCGTATGACTTGTAATACTTCAGCCACCTTCACTAAACAACTTTCTGACAACCGTCCTTATTTAACCATTTATATTGATGGCGAATCTATTCACGCTCTTTGCGATACAGGGGCCAATCAAACTTTAATTGGGCGCAACGGTTTATATTTACTTCAGAGACATGATCTCAAATTGTGTAACAATAAGTCTCCGCTTACCTTGACTACTGCTGACGGTCAGCTACAAAATATTTTAGGTACTGTTGCCTTACCCATTACCATTGATGGTATTACTAGGTCTATCGATGCGGTTATTTGTGACTCAATTCCGTCTACACTAATTTTAGGTGTTGATTTTTGCTACGCTTTTGGAGCAAAGACTGATTTTGTCGCTGGACGCTGCGATGTGGCTGAAACTTTTTTGCTGCAGACTATTTGTGGCGTAGTTGATTTGTCAGTTCAACAAAAACTTCTTCTAGACCAAGTTGTTGGGAAGTTTGCTGAAATTTCTAGTCCTACTTTAGGCTTAACTAATTTAGTTGTACACACTATTGATACGGGTGACGCATCTCCTATTAAGCAGAGATACTATCCTTCGTCTCCTGCTATGCAAGTCCATGCCGACCACGAACTTGATCGCTTGTTAGAGATGGGTATTATTCGTCCCTCGAAATCTCCTTGGAGTTCTCCAATGGCCTTAGTCAAAAAGAAAAATGGTTCGTATCGACTTTGTTTCGACGGTCGAAAATTAAATTCGGTTACCAAGAAGGATGCTTATCCTTTACCATATTTAAATAGCATTCTTGATAAATTGCGCGATGCACGTTATCTTACGTCCATCGATCTTAAGCAAGCTTTTCACCAAATTCCTCTACATCCTGATTCATGCAAAAAACAGATTTTACAGTCCCTAGACGTGGTTTGTTCGAGTTTACAGTCGTTCCGTTTGGGATCGCGAACGCAGCTGCCAGTCAACAACGTCTCATGGATAGCATTTTTGGTCCGCTATTGGGTGAAAACATCTTCGTGTATTTAGACGATATTATTATCGTGTCTGGAACCTTTAAAGAACACTTGGACACCTTAGAGCAAGTTTATACCCGTCTTAAAGACGCTAACTTAACTATCAATATCGACAAATGTCAGTTTTGCCGTCCCAGTCTTACGTACCTCGGCTTTGTCGTCGATAAAAATGGTTTACGCACTGACCCTGATAAAATTTTGGCTATCACTAAATACCCCCAACCAAATACAGTGACCGACGTCAAACGCTTTATTGGCTTAGCTTCTTGGTATCGTCGCTTCGTTCCAAATTTTGCCACTATTACTGCTCCTATTTCGGACCTAATTAAAGGTCGTATAAAAAGCAGCGTGTCCATTGGACTGATGATGCTCTTAAATCATTTAGTCAAATTAAATCTTGTTTGACCTCCGCTCCTGTTTTGAGTAGTCCAAATTTCCCGCCTTTCTACAGGCGTAGGATTGATTCATGCGCATCATTGTGTGTTGTAATGGCGGTGTGCTAAGTTGCAACTGTGAATTCGAAGCATAAATTACGTAAGTACATGTTTTAATTTTTTTGTAGCGCTTAATGTAATATTTACTACTATTGTAAGTTGCTGTAAAAAGTTGTATTAGTAGATTTTAGCAGTAAAAATTGTCCAGGTTGTTGACTTGTGTATTGAGAATATATTTTAGGTTATACAAGTATTTGTAAATAACGGAAAATGTTGCTACAGCTTGAAATAATTCTTTTGAACATTTGGGAGGCTTTGGACAATGTGTTCAAACCCTCCCGTAATCTACAGACAACATGTCCAACCCTCCTAGCATGTTACTTTTATAAGCTTTATAGAATTTATAGTGTGTAGTATTCTTTTAGGCACAATGCCGAGACTATACAAGAAACTAACAAATAGGGAATTTCCACCAGCTGTTATGAAGGCAGCAGTAGCAGCCGTTTTATCAGGAAATCTCAGTATGAGAAAAGCTGCTGCTGAACATAATGTAAAGAAATCAAATCTTTGCAATTATGTCAAAAAAGCCAAGTTGCTGGCTATTGAAAACGTACAATTTTCTCCAAATTTTGTTACTACCCAAGTATTTACAACCGAAATGGAAACTACTCTGAAAAATTATTTATTAACGTGTTCAGCAATGTTTCATGGCTTAACTCCAAAGGCTACGAGGCGACTGGCATACGAATACGCAAAAAGAAATTTTGTAACCATTCCATCTTCATGGGAAACAAATAAAATGGCAGGTCGTGATTGGTTCACCGGATTTATGATGAGAAATGCTGACATTTCACTGAGAACACCCGAAGCAACGAGTTTGGCCAGAATATCCAGTTTTAATAAAACAAATGTTTCAAATTTCCAAGACAAACTTCAGGACGTTATAACACGTTATGGTTTTACTGCCTCTGAAATATACAACCTGGATAAGACAGGAATTACCACGGTACAAAAAGTTCAGAAAGTAATTAGCAAAAAAGGACAACATCAAGTAGGACAAGTAACTTCACGAGAGCGCGGTGAACTCATTACGCAAGTGGGCATCGTAGGTGCAAATGGAACAGCATTGCCTCCTGTATGGGTGTTTCCAAGGCAACGGTTTGATGCAAGAAGAATGATGCAAGGTGTTCAAAGCAAAATCCAGTGTTGTTAATCATAGACAACCATGAATCCCATCTTTCTGTTGAAGGTCTAGAATACAGTAAAGAAAATGGTATAGTCATCCTTACTTTACCCCCACATACATCAAACAAACTGCAACCACTAAACAGAACTATTTTTGGCCCCTTCAAGACATTTTTTAATCAAGCAGCAGACGCATCGATGTTGCGTCATCCTGGAGTTCCGTTAACTATATACGATCTTCCGGCACTTTGCTGCACTGCTTGGGATAGGGCTGCCACTCCGATTAATGTAAAATCAGGTTTTAGATGCACTGGGATTGTGCCCTTTGATAGAGATATATTCACTGAAGAAGATTTTCTATGTTCTTTTGTGACGGACAGGCCTGATCCAAGCATTGCCCAACTTGAGCAACCTTTAGGCCTACCCGGAACATCAAGCTCTGAATCATTCCAACTTGACAAGCCTTTACCTGGAACAGTAAACTCTGAATCGTCACAACTTGATGAATCTTTACCTGGAACATTAAAAGCAGATGATACCACGGCCAAACAAAAATCTAGCACAACCATTATTTCCCCCGAAGTAATTAGACCTTATCCCAAAGTAGCCAAAAGAAAAATCAGTAACAGAGGAAGACCAAAAATGAAATCGATAGTAGCAACAGACACGCCTGAAATGAAAGAAATAGCAAGCAAGAAATCTCGAAAACTGAAAATAGACAAAGATAAAGTAAAAAGAGTTAAAAAAAATAGTAGAAAAACCCATCTATAAGGACGATTCCTCGGAATTTGACGTCAAGTTGGAAGATGCCGAAGAAAAAAGAGGTCTGTCAGTTGGTTCATTTATTATTGTAAAAGTTTACGGCAAAAAAACAGTAGTAGTAAGAAATTATGCAGCAAGAATTGAGAAAATTGAAGCCGATGGCTTTGAAGTAAAATTCCTTAAAAGACAAATTGCATCTAATCGTTTTATACTGTCCTCTGAAGAAAATGCATTTATTAATAAAGAAGATGTGTTATTACAACTTCCTGAACCATTAACCGATACACAAAAGCGATACTTAAATATGTTGTATTTCAATATGGAATTAACCGAATACAGTTTGTTTTAAATGTAACTACATTAGTTTTATTTGTTACCTAACGATTTCATATTAACTTTTAGCGAATTAAGTTAGTTATTTAAGTTATTTTTGAAGAAATTAAGTTTGTTTGAAACATAAGATTTATTTGTTAATGATTTCATATTGAATTTTAGTTATTTAAGTTAGGTGTCTAAGTTATTTTTATAATATTGTATTGTGTCCAAAGGCTCCCACAATGCCGCACAATGCCTTTGGACAAATGCAGCCTCTATGTAAATTATTTTTTTTGACGCAAATACAAATTTAAAAAAAATCATTACCTTAATTCCAGATGTATAAGGTACTAATATATATATATAAAATACAAACTGCAAATAATAACAAATAATATTTAAGAAAAATATTATAACGTCAATTTTGTCAATCCCTCCCCGCTCTCCCCTACTTAAAGCAGTAATTGGGGAAGCATCCTGGTATGACTCACTTAGTTTTATTAAATTTATCAATATCAACACTAATACTCAGCATTATATGTAGAGGGTTCAATCTCCGATTGCTCTCTGACAATTCCTCCCTGTATAGGTTTTCTGAACTATATGTATGTATTCCTAACTCGGTCGATCTTTTAATGAAAATTAAATAGGACGAATTTAGGTGCAACATACCTTTTTAACTGAACATCCTTGAAAATTTCCGCATCTGATAAAGTTTCCAACTCCAATAGCATTGTGCTTTATAGCGTCACAGGCATTTATTTGAAAATGCGCAGGAAAAAATCGGTACTCATTGCTAAGGAATTTATGAAATTGTACGATGAGCTAAAATAAAATGCGTTACTAAATAAAAGTACGCTTTTAAGCCTACACACTTCCACTTTATTGTCGAGATCCATTTTGAACGACATTGTCATATTCAAAGCTGTAGTAGTTCTGTTGTATTTAAAAGTTGTTGCCGTTGCGTCATTCATGTAAACCTTACTAAAGCGAACTAGTTCAAATCTCTCAGCCGTTATCCTGGCGGTATGTTGCTGAAACTTACGCTAATGTAATTTTAGCAATTGAATTTCGCTCAACTATCGCACTTTAAATAGGTTAAAGCCACTCTCTTCCGCGAATGCTTTAAATATCAAAACTGCAAAAACCAAGTACATTTTCATCATTGTAGTTTTACCACTCTGGCAACTCTGACTCTGGCAATAATCTTGTCGCATATGTTTTATTTGAACTGAAAAACAACAGTGAGGTAATTTCATGTCGAGACAATACATAACAATGATTATGAATGTTTGTTAGCTGTGTATGACATTGTTTTTAACAATTGATGCTGTATCAGTGCCTCTCGAAAAATTTTATTTGGGGGGCTCGAAATTTTTACAATAAGTAAGCAAAAAATAATAATTAGTGACTCATCTACATTCCGCCCAGGTTTCAATCCAAATATAGCAATGATGTTTAATTCTAATAATTTAACCAAAACATCATATGCACAAAACAACAAGTATTCCAACACAACACAAAATCTACAGTCGTGTTCAAATAAATCTGGGACAATGTTTTTTTCATATGTAGATTGAGTTAAAAATTGAAGAATATCTCCATTGATTTCCTGCTTTCAGAAAGAGTTAGAGATTTTATTTACCTGTAAAGGTTTAATGTAACACATAGTAACCGTTGATAAAAACGTAACACCTGTATCATATACAGGGTGTTTCATAATATATGCGCAGGACTTCAGGATGTGATAGCTCGTCCAAAAATTTGAAAAAAGTTTCTATTAACTTACCCTCTAAAATGCACAATTTTCGAGATACAGGGTGTTAAAATTGAAAAAAAAAATCGTTTTTTGCGAATATCTCCGGAACCGTTTATCGTACAGAAAACAGCTTTTGTAAGCATTTTCTACTCATAATAAGCTATGTTTTGTGCGAGAATTTTTTTTTAAGTCATAATTGGTGAAGATTTTGAAGGGGTAGTGAGTGTTTTTCTCTCCAACTTCTACGCCACTGGAGAAAGTACGGTTTTGAGACGCCCATTTGAACCGCCAATGTTTTCTACACAAAAAAGGTACTCTTGGTCATAAGCTCTAAAGTTAACCGTTTTCGAGAAAAATCAACTTTTATGTTGAAAAACATGGTCAATTTTTTGAAATAATTTTTTTTTTTTACTAATTAAACAAAATTTATTTAAACGTTAGAACAAGTAACAAAACCCAACGTTAACTTCATAATTGCAAAATTTAAAAAAAAACAAATCATACACAGTTAAATTAAATGTTGGAAATGTCCTCCGTTAGCTTCAATGCACGCAGCAATTCTTCGACGCATTGACTGTCTAACACGCAGGAAAATTCCCGGAGTGTTCCGAATTATGTCGCAAGATGCAACAATGCGTTCTCTTAATTGGTCAACATTTTCAACAGGAGTCCGTAACTGTTTTCATTTGTTTAAACAAGAGCGGTCTTGGCCTGCTTCGTTAATTTCAAATTTTGCGAAAGCGCTCCGTGAAAAATCAATAATCGAGCAACTCAGCTGCCTGTCAGCGAGCTTACTTGGGAAAGAAAGTGAGCCCGCTTCGACCAGAAATGATACAAAAGTTGTCTTTGCAAAATTCTCCAAACCGTAAAGGTAACGCATTTCGCACATTTCAGCGTTTGTGTAAAAAATGTATACTTTTTTTATCAAGTAGGCTTTAAATTTTAAAACGAAAGCTACCTCCTGTCAAAATAACAATTAGTTTGTACCTGCAAAAAGTAAATTTGCATTACAAAATTAAAAATGAATTACACAAACGCTGAAATGTGCGAAATGCATTACCTTTACGGAATGGCGAGCGGTAATTCGGCAGAAGCAAGGCGGTTGTATCAAGAAAGACAGCCTGATCGTCAAGTACCACACCATAACTAGTTTCAACGCATTCACCAACGACTATGGGAAAATGGAAGTTTTAAAAAGAATACTGCTGATAATGGGCGGCCTATGGAAGTTGCAAATCCCCAAGTAGAAGAGGCTGTCCTCAACGAAATTGAAGACAATCCGACCACAAGTACCAGGAAAATTGCTTACAACTTAAACATACCTCACCCGACGGTTTGGAGAATTTTGAAAAGACAACTTTTGTATCCCTACCATATCCAAAGAGTACAAGCCTTATTGCCAAGAGATTTTCCGCCAAGATTGGCTTTTTGTAGATGGATGCAAGACAAAAGAGCTCAAAATCCTCAGTTTGGAGCCGAAGTTCTGTTTACCGATGAAGCATCTTTCTCGAGAGATGGTATTTTCAATTTCCACAATAACCACATATGGTCGGAAGAAAATCCACATGAAATTGCAGAAGGCCATCATCAGCAACAATTTTCCGTGAATATTTGGGCTGGCATCGTCGTTGATCATTTGATAGGCCCACATTTTTTACCGAACAGATTAAACGGTGCAGATTATCGACAATTCTAGAAGATGTACTGCCGGATCTGCTGGAAGATGTACCGCTTCAAGTAAGACAAAACATGTACTTTATGCATGATGGAGTTCCGGCCCACTTTAGTTTGGTTGCTCGCCAATACTTGGGACGACGAATACCAAGACCTTTGGATCGGTCGAGGAGGTCCGCACCCTTGGCCCCCGCGATCTCCAGAACTTAATTGTTTAGATTTTTGCTTTTGGGGCCATCTCAAAACCCTAGTCTACGCTACTCCGGTTGAAAATGTTGACCAATTAAGGGAACGCATTGTTGCATCTTGCGACATAATTTGGAACACTCCGGGAATTTTCCTGCGTGTTAGACAGTCAATGCGTCGAAGAATTGCTGCGTGCATTGAAGCTAACGGAGGACATTTCCAACATTTAATTTAACTGTGTATGATTTGTTTTTTTTTTAATTTTGCAATTATGAAGTTAACGTTGGGTTTTGTTACTTGTTCTAACGTTTAAATAAATTTTGTTTAATTAGTAAAAAAAAAATTATTTCAAAAAATTGACCTTGTTTTTCAACATAAAAGTTGATTTTTCTCGAAAACGGTCAACTTTAGAGCTGATGACCAAGAGTACCTTTTTTGTGTAGAAAACATTGGCGGTTCAAATGGGCGTCTCAAAACCGTACTTTTTCCAGTGGCGTATAAGTTGGGGAGAAAAACACTCACTACCCCTTCAAAATCTTCACCAATTATAACTTAAAAAGAATTTTTTTCGCACAAAACATAGCTTATTATGAGTAGAAAATGCTTACAAAAGCTGTTTTCTGTACGATAAACGGTTCCGGAGATATTCGCAAGAAACGAATTTTTTTTCCAATTTCAACACCCTGTATCTCGAAAATTATGCATTTTAGAGGGTAAGTTAATAGAAACCTTTTTCAAATTTTTGGACGAGCTATCACATCCTGAAGTCCTGCGCATATATTATGAAACACCCTGTATGTATATTTAGCCTAGTATTAAAGTTAGCTTCAATGATGTGTAATAGTGGAATTAATATACAAGTGTATCATATAACTTCTTACTGTATTCAATCAAACCAAATCTCAACGAGCCCTCTGGTACTTGGCTACCGAAAAAGGCGTATGCCTTCAATCTCTGCATATGCATTAGTAAATAATAACACCTGTTATAATATTAGAATTAAGAATGAAATATTTAATTATATCCATTGATTTCCTGCTTTCAGAAAGAGTTAGAGACTTTATTTACCCGTAAAAGTGTAATGTAACACATAGTAACCGTTGATAAAAACGTAACACTTGTATCATATATGTATATTTAGCCTAGTATTAAGGTTAGCTTCAATGAGATGTAATAGTGGAATTAATATGCAAGTGTATCCAATAAGTTCTTACTGTAATCAATCAAACCAAATCTCAACGAGGCCTCTGGTACTTGGCTACCGAAAAAGGCTTATGCCTTCAATTTCTGCATATGCATTAGTAAATAATAACACCTGTTGTAATATTAGAATTAAGAATGAAATATTTAATTATATTAATTTTGTAGTCTGGTTACAACTTCACCCTGGTTACATACATTTGTGTGGCTAGAAGCATTCAGAAGCCATGTGATTAGAGTACGATTAGCAAAGAAAAACTATGTATACCTCTTATGGAACAAATATAACGGCAGCGAAATTAAAAGTACTACAGTACTGATTAACTTAACTGGACACTTTTTAGAAAAGGCTTTAAATTACTGGCTACATGACTAGGCGTGGTATGGGCATATTCTATTTCAACTCAACTAAAAAAATAACAGGAAGTTAATTTCCTGTTGTTACAGGACATGATGATTATCTTAATTAATTACAGCGGAGTGTCCTGTATTATTATCGTCATTTCCATATCCATATCGGTCATGCTGGCAAAATAGCTTGCGGGTCGATATTACATTTGATGGTAGTTGAAAAATTTGCGAACTGTAGCACATGGACTCTAAATTACGAATGTTTGTATCTCCTTTACCAGGTGATAGCTAATGCTGGGAGTTCTCAGATTAATTGTGGAGATAATACAAAGTATTACTAGTAAGCAACTTAAATCAATGAGACTATTATAATTATACAAATACATTCGAAGTCTTGTCCCTTCAATAATTGCATTTTAACCATAATAAGGATTTTTGTAATGTAGTTTACTGCTTAATTATTTCACTTCTCCACTTTGCTGCACGACGAAAAAGTCGTTACGACATGATGAACCAGACTACTTAACCGTCGGTTACCCGATAAAACGACACAAATTAGATAATTCTGGCATCCGTCGCCCCAATTACATTTCGATGGGTTGTAACAAAGGTTGGCGGCTAGGACATCAGATGGAAAAGGGGGGTTCTTACGACCTTTATTAGGGCTACGAATTGAAAATCGAAATAAAAATATGAAATGCCAGACTTTACTTACTTACACTTTACTAAATCGAGAAAAACACAGGTAGGCTCATCGAGATAGTGAAAGCAATGACCCAACCTTTCTGATCCAACCTTGGCATGGCTTATGCAAAGATCCACGAACAGGTGTCGGACTTACCTTATTTGCATTTCCTTACAATTGTCGGAATCCCTTTACATTACAAAAACACACATGCAAACGTCATGAATCTACTAAACGAAAGCACGATTAATTAAAAATTAACTATATTAACGTAGAAGATATGTATGTGAACAATGAATATTAAATGAAATACTCAATAACGGTTAGTGTGGTTAATTGCGCAACGTTTAATCTCTATACAGGCGGCAAACTTGACAGCAAACAATCTAACTGGCCAAAAAATGGTAAAAACTTTAATTACACAACAATTAAACTAAATGCAAACGTTAAAAACTAACGGTAAATAATCAAAATTGACTTAAGACAACGACAGCCTTTCAAACGCTTTATTATAAATCACAGCAACGCTACGCAAACTGGCGACACTACATAAAAATTATTTTCACTGCACAATGCGCTGTTAAAATTACTACAAAATAACACAGTACCTTTGAGGTATTCAGCTTGCTGCGGTGATGATGTCCAACGGAGCTGCATATGGTGCTCAGCGACTGCCCCAAACTGCTTGAAGGGTGCAATGTGTCAAGCAGGTCTAGACAGTATTAAGTCCCCAGTGGGAAGAACAAAAAATTTTATAATGCAAAAGCACACATGCAAACGTCATGAATCTACCAAAGAAGAGCAAAATATGATTACATGAACATTAAATGAAATACTCAATAATAATTAGTGTAGTTAATTGCGCAACGTTTAATCTACACAGGTGTGGTAAAGTTGACAAGACAAATTTAATTACTCAACAATTAAACTAAATGCAAACATTAAAACCTAACGGTAAATACTCAAAATTAAGTTAAGACAATGACAACAGTTCAAACGCTCAATTTTAAAGCAAGCCACGCTGCGCAAAGTGGCGGCACTCCAGAAATCATTTTTCACTGCACAATGTGAGCCGTTAAAATGACAGTACCTTTGAGGGATTCGGCTGCTGGTGGAGCTCAGCGACTGCCGCAAAATACTTGAAGAACTGCGAGAAACGGCCTAGGATGCAATGTGTCAAGTGAGTCTGGACAGTATTAAAACCCAAAGGGCAGTAATGTAACTTCATTAGCAACAATTAGATCTAAAGAGGTTCCCAATTAATAATACGTCTCAAAGGCGTTACTTGGAGATGACAGCTCCACGGTACGGGAATTCTTCGACTAAGCACTTGCACTACACGGGTTGTCTATACAAATAATTTGAAAGTATACATCTAGGATTACTTAATTAATGATACAGTGTGAGCCGGGTCTAGCACATCTCGGCCCCAGCCAACTCGGCAAAAGGCCATCTCGGCGCCGAATTCAAATTCGCAAACTACAGTGTGCACTACGCAAGAAAATTTTTATAAACAAATAATAAATAAAGTGATCGCCAAAAAATTGGCATCAATTTCTTGGAAAATGAAACATTGACGACCAGAGGTGGTTGCAAAGTGATTACAAATGGGGCAAACAAAAGTTGTCACGTGACTTCCGTTATCAGTAAAATTTTACATTTTTTAGAATTAATCTATTATTTGTTTTAATAATTTTCTTACGTAGTGCATACTGTAGTTTGCGAATTTGAATTCGGCGTTAAACTGAAATAAACATATCTGATTTAAAATCTAGTATCCTAAGATTCAGTGTTTTCTAAAAACAAAATACCTTGATTCTGTATATACAAGATGTTAATCGCATATAGGTCTATTTCTGTCTAACGCACACAAAGCTCATGAACTGTATTCTAGCACGTTGAACTACCTATGTTCGCATTTTTCGCCGCCAATCTGTAGAGTCTAGTATAGCTAATATCGCCCTCTGTCTCCAGGCGTTTTCCATGTATACGTTCTTCTTGGATAGTGACGGACCATAGTGTTAGTTATTATTGAATTATTTCTTGCACAAAATTCTATTAAACGGTCTTCTCTCCCGTTTCTTCTTCCTAGTCGAAAATGCCCCACTACAGGTTCTTCCGCGCATTCTCCCGGAACGGCATTCCAATCACCCATAGTTATAACGTTATCTTCTGCTTGTGTGTAATTAGTAATTAATTGATTTATATTATCATATATTGCTTCAAACTGAAGTTGTTAGAATATGTGTTTGTATTATACTCGTATTTGTGGGTTTTGATCTTAGCTTTGTCAAGATTAGTCGTTTGCTGAATTGTATATAACTTAATACTCTTTTGCCATACTTTCTTTCCAATATAATACCCACTCCCGCATTTTCTTCAACGATAGCGCCCGTATTTATTACCCGTAACACTCCACGTGGAAAGCACCTGGTGATAGTGAAGACCGAATAATACGAAATCAAATAGCTCCTTAATGGGGTGTCAGTGCCTCACCATTATTATTATTAAATTGACTTCATAATGGTAAACAAAAAATCTGAAACAGCATAAAAGCAGTGAAAACATATCTGGGAGCAGACGTCGGCAGCGACCATAACCCTGTTGTTATGGATATGCGAACCAAACTAAAAAGAAGACAGCAGCAAACGCAAAATAACAAGTCTGAAGGTGCTCGAAGTCTGCGAGGCGGTGACCAAGACTATAAATAGAAAATTCCACAAACTGCCACAAGAGCACGCTGCTGGTCTGGACGAGGAGACAAAGTGGTCCAAAATCAAGGAAATAATAATATCAACTCAAAAAGAGACCATTGCAAAAGATAATAACAACAAGAAGAAAAAATGGATGACAGAGAAAATGTTGACTTTAATGGACGAAAGAAGGAAATATAAAAATATAGAAATTAGAAAGGACAAAGACTTACAGAAGACAATTAAACGCAAAACAGAAACTTGGATGGCTGAAAGAAGAAAGAAGATTTAGAGAGAAAGTACGAGAGTTTCAATCTACATAAAAAGATAAAAGAAGTCACCGGCAATACTAATCCTAGAAAAACAGATAGATATATTAAAAGATGATCAGGATAGAATAATTATTGATTTAAAAGAGAAGATGAACTTATGGCAACAATATATACCGAACTATTTAAAGACCAAAGATCAGATCAATATAATATTATCAAATCAGAAGACGCACCGAAAATTACACGGGTAGAAGTGGAACATGCTATGAAGAACGCAAAATCTGGTAAGGCAGTAGGACCAGATGAGATACACTGCGAAGACTTGAAATTGCTGGATGAACACTCAATTACCGTTACAGTAGATTTGTTCAATGCCATCTACAGAGCAGGACATATCCCTCAGGAATGGCTTATCTCTCCTTATTTTATACCCATACCAAAACAAACCCGAACAACTAAATGCGACCAACACAGACTCATAAGTCTAATCAGCCATGTTCTTAAAGCATTCCGAAAGATCATACATGCGAGAATCCACAATAAATGCAAAGCAGAGACATCGGACACACAATTTGGGTTTCTTAACGAGATGGGTACCAGAGAGGCCATTTTTGCCTTAAATATCTTAACACAAAGATGCCTAGACATTAATCAGGACCTATACATATGTTTTATCGATTATAGTAAGGCTCGCGATAATGTGAAACATGAAAAACTTTTAGATATACTACAAAGCATTAACATCGACCACCACGACATATAGATTATAGCCAGTCTTTACTGGGAGCAGAACGCTAAAGTAAAATACAATAGCAACATGACAGATGCAATCAATATTCAAACAGGAGTCAGACAGGGGTGTGTTCTTTCTCCAATGTTATTCAACATCTACTCAGAATTTATATTTCGTGAAGCATTGGAAAATGAAGCAGCAGGTGTCGTAATCAAGCAGCAGGTGTGGTAATCAATGGGAGTCCAATCAATAACATCAGGTATGCTGATGACACGGCCCTGATCGCGAGTAGCCTGGAAGAGCTGCAAAGATGGGTAAATAAAGTTATGGTGATTTTAAAAAATAACAACAATGCAGACGACCTAACCATTGATAATAGACCGGTAAAAAAGGTGCAACATTTTAAGTACCTTGGCACTATAATTAACCAAGATTTTACACATGAGAACGAAATGTTGTCAAGAATTGAGCAAGCTAGACAAACATTTATTAAATTGAACAAACTACTAACAACTAAAAATCCGTCATTAGGTTTGAGAGTAAGAATGGTTAGATGCTATGTGTTCTCAGTGCTACTATACGGGCTTGAAGGATGGACCTTGAACAAAGAAATCACAAAGAGACTGGAATCCTTTGAGCTTTGAGTATATAGGCGTATGCTAAAAATTTCCTGGGTGGAGCACACTACAAATCAACAACTCCTAGAGAAAATGGGCAAACAATTGGAGATTTTATTTAATATTAAGAAAAGAAAGTTAGAATTCCTCGGCCACATCACACGTAACGCTTATCATGCAGGGAAGAATAATTGGACGAAGAAGCGTCGGAGGACGAAGGATTTCCTAGTTGCGCAACCTACGAGAGTGGTCCGGGCTTTCATCGGTACAGCTATTTCGTACAGCTGCTTCAAAAATTAGAATCGCCATGTTGATCAGCAACCTCCGAGAGAGAAGCTGACACCAAGAAGAAGAAGAACACTCCAAAAGTCGCGTAGCTTTGACCACCTAACTTCGCTGAGCGCCAGACCTGAGCAAATTACTTTTAAAAAGTAACTAATTACTAATTACCAATTACTGCACAATGCAGTAATTAGTTACCAGAGATTCAATTACTCACATGAAATAGTAATTCAATTACCAATGTACTTAGTAATTATAATTGTACAACATCAATTACTTTCTCAATTAATTTCAATAGAAATTACTGTCATATAGTTGTATTTATTAGAACTTTCTTGCAAGTTGCAACTATCATTCGTGTCGGTTCGATTCTTAATCGTAATCCAAATATGCTTAATTTTTATGTTTTGTTAACTATAGTCACCTACATACTTTATCACTCTTGAAGGTTTTTTGCTAATTAAATCTTGTAGCTACATGCACAGTTCACCAAATCCAAAAGTTTTTAGTTTGTTTTAATGTAAACGATGTAAATAAATAAATAAATTTAAGGATAACAATTATACAGCGTGTCCCAAAAAGAATTGGACACCGATTGGGCATAGATTCCCTAGGTTATAATAAACAGATTAAACCTAATATGCCTTAGTAAAAAGTCCTTCAGTAAGAAGGTATAGGGACTTGGAAGTTCAAATTTATAATTCTTTTTATATTAATTTCTACATAGGCTCTCGCTGAAGTTGAGCTTTTTATCACGATTGTGGATTTAGTTGCCGAGGCCCGTAGGGCCAAAGCAAATAAACCACATGCGGGATAAAAAGGAACTTCCAGTGCCGAGAGGTAAATTGTTTTTTTAAATCGAGAAATCGAGAAATGACATTTTAACCAACTTTTGTAGGTTATGTTGACGTCGGTTGGCGTGTACCTATCGCCCAGCCGCCTACAAAAAGTCGTAAAACAATGGATTACTTCACTACCGATTTCTCGTATTTTTTTCGAATGTTAAGAAATGTCGAATTTCATTTTGGATAGCTTTTCTAATGGTATTAGAAAAAATAGCAAGCTGAATTGTTATAAAAGTGATTTTTAAATGTTGGTAATAAATTAATCCACTCGCTTTGCACTTTGCATTCAAGAAATAACATAAGGGTTGGCCATGGAAATTAAAGCTAATGTCGACAGGAAGCTTTAGAGACAGCAATCTTTAGAATTTTTAATCACGATATCACCGTATAAAACAGTGCTTTCGTAAAGTAGTGGATAAATTCGTTAAACATTCAGGGAATAACTTTTGGATAAAACGCTGGGACCCGTCGATTTTTATTTTTATTTGTGCATTTTTAAAATAAAACCTATACATACAGGGTGGCCCTCGTAGGAGGTATGCAGCCATCGATGTTTCTTTTAAATAGCAACTCCCCTTTTTATTGCGGAATTTGAAAGAACACATTTTTTTTACTTAAGCTAAGGTAATTTTTGCGTATAAGTTGCATAACCAAAAATTAAGACAAAAATATTTTATTTGCAAAATACTAAATTTTATTTTAAGAAGTATAAATTTACGATTTTATCAATGACAGCAATCAATAAAAGGTATGTCGGGCGTGTTAGTTACTGTCAGGCAGACAACGGTGCACAGTTTGTACATTTAATTTGTTGTTTTTGAGATTATCGTTGCAATTATATTTAGTACATATTTTGCAATTTTTATTTTTTTTTCATAATTTTTGATCATCTGACGTATACTCAAAAATCAGCTGAATGTAAGTAAAAAAAAATGATTTCTTTCAAATTCTGTAATAAAAAAGGGGGTTGCTATATAAAAAAAATATTGATGACGTCATACCTCTTACACGGGTCACCCTTTATGTATAGATTTCATTGGGAAAAAATACGCAAATAAAAATCAAAATGGACTGGTCCGAGCGTTTTTTCCAAAAGTTACTCTTTAAGTTTTTAACAAATTTATCCACTACTTTAAGAAAGCACTGTATAGACTTATGACAGCAGCAACAGTGATGACAGTTAATGAATTCTAAAGCTTGCTGTTGAAATTACTTTTATATTCCATGGCCAACCCTTATGTAATTTATTTTTGAACACACCGTATAAGATACGAGAGAAAATACGTATTTCATAAAATTACTGTCAATACTTAACAAATAAATTGCTCAGATTGCTCTCATATTTTTACATCAAATTTCAAAATCTTAACATCTTTAATAGTACCTATTAATTTTATCAAAATATTTAATGATACCTATTGATTTTAAGTTTAGGGCAATAAAATATCTACAATTACATAAATTGGATAACTATGGACTGTTCTTTTAAACATGTTAAATGGAATTACAACCATGTGTAAAATCATTAAGAAGCCAATATTTGAATGTCTCGTAGTTAGCATGGGGGTTTTGTAAGTTTCGTCCGTCACCGCAGCACCCTGTATAACGTAAAGAAGTAATGTTGGATGAGGTCTTCGGAATTATAAGAAAGTCACGATTTTTATAAGACATTATTCCAGATTTTTTATAATAATCGAAGCTAATATGCTGTAGCAGACCGTAATAGTTATTTACTAAACAAGTGGAATAATTAATAGACGTGTGTGTAAGTTACAAAGGACGTACGCAGCACGAGTTATGATGCACTTAAGTATCTTAATGATGCATTATTACACAAGTATTGTACAAAATTTTATCTACAACCGCCCAAAATTGAGAAAAGTGCATTATGACACTACTTCAGTTAGGTAATAAAGCCATTACACCACTACTGCTGTAATTAAAGTTCATTACACCACTAGTGGTTGTAATGAGCTGTATTACATAACGGAAATAGTGTCAAATGGGTGACATAATAAGTTACTTATCCCACTGGAGTAGAAAAAAAATTCGTAGGCGCAAAATTATGCAACATATGAGCATTACAAGGCAAGAAACCGACCAAGAATGGATAATTTACACAATTTTCAATGCAAGAATGTTAATTCTATTATTATCATACCCCATACTGCATTTTTGAGTCAACCGGGCACGAAATTTTGCAATTAGGTACATTTTATTTATGTGTCGTACGCTATTTAGGTGTTACCGGATTTTGGCCGTTTACTTCAATTCCTCACTCAAAAAACGTAATTTTCTGGACTTAGCGCCTCTAAAACTTTCACGGCAGTATCACCCTATGCTAGTATACCGTTTAAAATAAGCAAACTAAAATGAATAAATAATTATTATGAACCAATATCATCTAATGAAGCTAATTTAAATTATATTTTTAACGTAGGTATTGTAATCTGTATTGTACTTACCGCAAATATCGTTTTAGCGGCTTACACAATATTACCTTCGCTATTACAACGTACATGTCAGATCTACATACACGCACCAACTCACTCTTTGTGCACGCGCCGTATAAATGCTAATGCTGCTGTTATTCGATTCGTCAGAGGATATCATAAATTATGCTTATATTGTACCGGGAACACCTTATTTCGTTTTGTTTAATATGTAACTTAATAGGAACTTATCGTATTTTTTTAGTTCTGGAGATTTAGCACCCAATCGAGGTCAGTAATTCAGTAATTGTATTACCATAAAGTAATTCAAATACCGCGAGTAATTTCAATTACCGCAGGTAATTCATATACTTGTAAAGTAATTTAATTATACAAAAGTAACTGAGTAATCGAATTTAGTAATTAATTACCTTCAAAAAGTAATTGTCAAGTACTTTTTATGAATAATGGCAATTCTCAATTACAAATAACGTATTTTGAAAAGTAATTCAATTCCAAGGCAAATGAACAAAAAGGAAATTCATTAGGCATTTAATTACAAAGTAATAAATTTTTGCCCAGCTCTGGCTGAGCCCTATGATATTGATATTTACTCCTTCCATTTTTATTTTCAGGTTTTCCAGTTTTCCGCAGTTTAACAAAGTTCTAAGGTTCCGCGTTAATATTATTTTAATAGACACATTTTTCTTCTTTAGAACGCCTTCACGAATTAGAGACTATTTTACTTGCGGTATCTTTATATGCAGCGTGATTCGCAAATTTTAGAACACTTCCGTTTCTCCTTTGCTGAAAGGTGGTCATGAAATAAGGCAATTTCAATTGTGAAGTTTCTCGGCCTTAGAAATGATTTCATGTCATTACGCATTTGTATGAAGATTTGGCACCAAGTAGACACTGCTCTTTATTCATCTGAGATGTTTTCTGTGTTTAACCTCAAAAACGCCATGTGCTGGTAGATGAGGCAATTTTCACTGGTAATTGATTCATCTGGAAAGCTCGCTTTCGCTATTTAATGCAAGTTCCAAATTCTTTGGTTTCTTTTGGCTATTTATCTTTTGGTAAACTTTACGATATCAAATTCTCCCCAAAACGCTACCGGAGCCCGTTTGGATGTCGGTTTGACTGTGTGTCTATATAGCCAGGATTAGAGAGATTCTTGGCCCGGTAAACTTCCATGTAAGGGTTTTGGCAGTTCAGGGCAACAGTTCGTTCTTGCGAAGGATTTCAGGAGCTGTTATTCGAGGCTGATGCTTTTCACTTGTGTTGCATTTCTATTGCCTCAAGCTTAAATTATTTAGTAGCTTGTCAGCTCAGGAAATCTTTAGGAGACGTTCCAATGGGAACCACTTAGTGTACGGTAATTTAAATTTAAACTTTTCGAAAACACTTGAACTTCGACACTTTTTCAGTGTTAGTTGACGGCTTCTTTCTGAACATTGACGGCAATTATTAATGTAACAACATCTACTAAAAACCTGTAAAGTCAATCGCGTGATACCACCCTTCAGAAATTGCATGTTATTGAACTAGTTTGATTAAGTTAAGAAGCCTCATTGAAGGTCATCATGTATTGAATATAAAATAACCAATTTAGACTGTACAGTCGCGGAATTAAAAATCCGGGCGAATCTTATACAGGACTTTTGCAATTTTTGGGTAATGTAAATTGGGCTTTGCGTTTCTAGGTTAGTAATTGACAGTTAAACAATGAGGCATGCTGTCATATACGAGTAATTATTTTGACTTTGACTAATTTCACCAGGTAACGTGATAAGTAAAGTAAAGTAAGATATACACTGAATCATTTTAAGTGTCCGGATTTTTAATTCCGCGACTGTACATACAATGACGTCACTTAGGGAATCGTTACTTTTCGGTTTATACTGCTCTGTGCGGCTTTCCGGTTCTCAAACGCCATATGTCTCGGTTTTGAGTATCCTTCTCCTGGACTTGGTAGTTGGTCATCGTGTCTCTTATTCCGTTGTTCCATGATCTTCTTGATCTTCCTTTTTTGCGTCTTCCAGGGAGAATCCATGTAAAGATTCGTTTTGACCATCGCTGGTCATCCATCCTGAGCAAGTGACCAAACAATTTAAGGCCTATCTGTTATATTCTCTATAGCCCTCATTCTGCATTGAATTTCATCGTTTGTGACATGTTAGATTCTGGATAATACGGCGCTTCTTTTGAGGTCATCCATTTCCACGGCCTGCAGTTTTCTTTTGTATTCGCTGTTAATTGTCCATGCCCATTGCGCTTACATAATTTTCCATTTTTGCAAAGTTACCCCTAAAACGCAGGGGAGATAGCGTACAGCCTGGTCTGAGTCCTTTTGTACGCATAAACGGCTCTGAAAGTTCCTTACCGTTTTTTATATACGCGTTATTATCTGTATATATTTCTTTTATAATGTTTATGAGATGTTGATTTATGTTCTTGGTGTTTAAAGTTTTCCATAATTTACTTCGAGGTACCGAGTCATAAGCGTTTCTTAAGTCGATGAAGACTAAGTGAGTTTCTTCTCTTACTGTTATTCGCTTTTCTATTAGTGGTTGTAGCACGAATATGTTGTCAATACACGATTTACCTGTTGTTAAACTGAAGCGTTACTGTAGTTATTAAACTATTTTCTCCATATTTGAGCATTTCTAGCCGAACTTCCCCGGGACATCATCTCCGGTAATTATAATGTCTATTCCAGTACCGTTTAGTCCAACATCTTCATAGAAGTATTCTATTATATATTCTTCTAATAGATTTTTATAATGGTTCATCCAAGTAGGTATGTTTTGCTTATATTGCTGTAACCTTTATTCAAGGCTTTTAAGTGTGCCATACATCAGTAAATTCGGCTCCACCTATCATAGTATCAATTTCTATGCATTTCCATTCCCATGCAATATTTCTGAAACTAGCAATTTTTTCTCTTTGTTTTCTGTTTAAATGTTTATATTTCTATAGTGTTTCGTATGTTCTTAAACCTAACCATTTATGATACGCTTTGTTTTTTCGATGGATGTGCTTCTATACTTCTTCGTTCTATCAGAATGGTTTCCTTCTACCCACTTTTTCTATGTTTCCTAAAGCGTCCTTAGTGGCTTGGTAAATGTAGTTTGATAGTTTGACGTATTCGTTTTCTATATCATTGTCTACTCACGCTGCTGTTGCTGTATAGTTGTCTAATACCTTCTTCCTTTAGTAAATGGAGCGTATACTTTATGTATTGCTGTGATGTATTCTTTGTATATATTGGAGATGGTACTTTTTTCACACCTATAGGAGGTATTATAATGTTTTCTAAAACTAAATAGTGGTCTGAATCACAGTTCGGTCCCCTTTCTACAGGTACATCTTGTAATAATAATAATAAATGTTTTTATTTTTTGCAACTAGAATTAATTACATTAGCATTATTTATAGAAACCTTTAAGTTAACTAAGACTGTAATCTCAAGTTTGAGACAAAATTGCAACCACAAATAAAACGTGTTCAGCCCACATAACAAAATTTAAGAATAAAGTAGAGAGAAAGTACCAGCGCACTTCATTCAAACAAGCAGATTATAGTTTTTTATGCAATCTTTTGCAAAGTGATAGTAGGTAATGAGTTCTTGCTCGTTAGACTTGCATAAATTGAAAAATGTAAATATTCCAACCCAAAAGCATTGAACAGAAGAAATGCGTACTGGATAAAATGAAAAACTACGACGTAAATATCGAGATAACCTACTAATGGTTTAAAAAATTAAATTATGTGGTAGCGGGACGGAATTCCTTTATGGATAGTGTTACCCATAGAAGTGAATAATTCTTGCCCACCGCAGGTTCCAGGGGCTTTCTGACCAGGGACGCCACACCCGCTTAGAGCCTCTTACCTAGAGTTATGGGCGAAGTCGATACCGATAGCAAAAGCGGATAAGAGGAACTTCCATTCGACGGAGCTGGCGCAAGTCGCAACCCTGCTTTTAGAGTTGGTATAAAAAGGTTGGGAAGCCATACAAGTCTGTAGTTCAGTGCCGCACAAAAAGAAAGCTTGCAACTACTGGACAATTTAAGACAGAGGATTGTTCCAGATGATGATAGTTGAAATTATAATAACTTGTCACATCAATCTCGTGCGACGAGATACGGTATTCACCTCCTTATAGGATAAATTTAGAAAAGGTGTGACCATACACCTTAAGGTAGTAGCGCTACTATTTTGCAGGAGGGTTTGGTGTCATTAGACCCGAGTTTATCAAGTACATCGAAAGGTAAGTTCCTGACTGAACAGGTACCTGCAATCCAGCTTTTTCATAGGCTAATTTCTGTTTTGCTGTTTGGGAAACTACGGCGTGGCGCACTTTTGACGTTTATTTAGAGCTGTCATACCGTAGAGCACCTAAACAATTACTTAGTGCTGCATTTTCAGCTAAGCAGTACAGTGTTTGAAATGACGGGTAGCTGTATTCTTAACTGCAAAAATAGATTCAAACTAGGCTTTGTATTAAAAAAACTTTTTAACGAAGAACAAAAACCATCGTAGATAGAAAATATAAAAAGGGCACCAAATGGCGCAACCAGAGTTTACGAAGTTCATTTTAATTAAGATTGGTAGGAAAAATACGCGTGTAGGGCAAATATTTATATAACAATAAATTAAAAGAGAATTTTGTTCGCGAAGGAGAAAGGTTGTCTATCCGAGTTCAATACTTTGTTGAGAATATTTGCATTTAAATTGGTTTACGTGTGACGGATTGCAGGTCCGACGCCTCAACTCCCAACCTGAAGAACCAGGTGATTTGCATTAAGGTTTTCTTCCCTTGGACTAACTGTATCACAAGACTAAAAAGATCAACCTTCCTTGGCTGTATGTAGGAGCCATTAGTTTCATCATTTGCAAATATCTCTCGTGGTGCGAGATTTGGTCCTCCCTAGACATTTTATTTCTCCTGTACCTACCATATCTGGTGGGCATCCTCTTATCAGTCATTTGGTGAGGTAAACGATGGGGCGATTTAGTAGGTAGACTCTTCGTAAAATTTTCAAAATGGGGATAGAAGAGCATGCTACAGGGGGATTTCTGCATACAAACACATAAATAATTTTCAGTATTGTTTAACGAAGTCACAATACGGTGGTCCAGGAATTGTCTTGTGGTGTAACAAACTTTGTCAGCTAGTTTCTGAGCAGGATGGGGTAGGTGGTTTGGAAGCGCCATTGGTTCGAGACGGTTTAAACCAGAAAACATACAGGTGTTGGTATAAATATCTAAACAACATAGCAGTAATGGTTTAATAAAGGAAATAAAAACATGTATATACAAACCCACTGTTGAAAGCATCGCTACATGCGGAGCGTATAAATGGGAAACAACGAAAATAGATCGGGGCAAACTACTATTTTTAAAAGTATACTTCTGGAGATGAAGAAGCGGCACGTCAAGACTAAGTCATGTATGGAAGGATACAGTTATGGAAATTACGGAATTAGAGAAGATTATGTTAGATACCGTAGCAGCTAATGTAATATGATGACCTCTAAAGAATTAAACAAACCAGATGTCCAAAACGAATGTGTTAGCGGCGACCACCTAAAAGAAAGAAACAAGCGAATTCTCCCCCACCCCCAAATTGAAAAAAAAATCATGGAGCGATTGCTGCAAAAGATCTTTAAAATGGTGACTAGAAAGATAGGAAAAGGTAGAAGGTGAGATGCGAGAAACGACAGCAGCCGTAATACAGCTCATGATATACTGCTATGAACAAATTTTACGCCTTTATGATTATATAGCAACTAATAATATTATTTCATGCATATCAAATATTATTTTATAAAATGTTCCGGAAATGTTCTAGTTTAATTCTTGTAAATAATATAAAATAGCATTGGCCTTGATAATAACTTGTAGAACAGTATTAAAAATAGTGTTAGCCTTGATTTGAACAACAAATCTTAATTAGAGCAGGCTTTAAAATAATGTAAAACAATGTAAGATCAAAAACAAACAATTGAGGAAAGGAAGCCAAGCTGTGAAGTGGTAATTGTGGCTTCCCCAATACATCATAGTTAATACGTGAATAAGCACGCTTTTCCCAATTCAGTGTGTTTGAAAATTAATTCCATATCTTTTAGGTGTGCTGTAGCAGGTGGCATTGATTCGTAGCTGCTCTACAGAGGTATAAAAAAGTGTTTAATTTATGCATCGAGTGTTAGCTAATTTCGTGCACAGCAGTTTGAGCTTAAGTTGTTCAGCAGGAGCCGTCCGCGATTCGGCGATATTTCCTTTCTAGCTTTAATAAGATCACTTCCTAACCGTTTGCCCATGCTGCTATTACGCCCGTTCTTTGTAGACTATTAACTCTATACACCATTGGCCTATGTTCATACAGGTTGCATAAAATTCTAAGGAACATGAGTTGGAAAAGATTCAAATTATATTCGCCATAAGAGTAAGCGAAATATATATGCAATAATTACTTTGGCAGCTAGGAAACAAGTAGGTACAATAGCTATTTATGGCCTAGCTATGAAAGTAATTTGAAGTATTTGAACCTTTTGCAACTCATGGAATTGCCATATTTCGTAAAATTGTATGCATCCTGCATAGTAAGTTTGCTGTCGAACCCTTTTCTATAACGGCCCTCGTTGATTTCGCTTTCTTTGTTGAGAACCAAAAATCCATGATAATTTTTGCAACCATAAGAACCTACACTTTTAAACGTGACGTGTAGTCGTGCCAGAATAAGATTATGATATTTGCATCTCCCACCAATTGTTTTGGGACTGATGTGTAAGTCTGACAGAAGTAAAAACAATCTATATATCGGTGACGGCCAAAACTAAAGTAATCTCTAATTATGCTTTGAGCATTGACAGAAAAGTTTATGAAGCTAATATGTGGCATGCAGGTGAACATGTAACGAAAATTTTGAACATCAACTCCATCCTTATTCATTGCAACATCTCTGTCGGTTCGCATAAAAATGGCCTGACCACATAATCCATCAACTCTTCCCCATAGTGCCACCTGGGTACGTACTAGTTGAAACACGCATCGTATTACTTGCGAACGTTATCACTTCCAACATACACTCAACCTTTTCAGATTTTTTCTCCAGCTTTTCCACCACACACCTTATATTAGATATAAGTCCCCAGAAACGTTTACTACTCCCTTAACTATTTCTTTATAGCAACTTTTACAGTTCAACCATTTCAATAGTGCAAACCACAGTTTCACGACCTTCTGCAAGCGCCACAGTTTCTTTCACTAACAAACCCGCTTCCTCCAATTTTATTAATTTTGTTGTCTAAATAGCGTGGAATACAATGTTCTTTCTTCCTACGTCCAACGCAGACCGTTGAACGTCAAGGCTATAGAAGCAGTTAGCAATCCACTCCTACTCTTCTAACTGCACCCAGTCATATTTGTTACCCCGTATCATAATAACTGGGGTAAATTGTGAACTCCACCAAAACCTACACTCAGGTACTTCAATCTTGAATTATTTTATTTGTACGTCCTACTATTTAGAAGTGCAGGACAGAACAGTGGTTTCCCGCTTTACACCCATATCACTAGCGGCCACCATTTCCATCTTACTCTGGACTATCTCGATAGCATTATGTAAGGCTTTTATTTCTGCACGACTGTCGAATGCTACTACCCTTGCAGACTCCTTTTTGCGATTTTATTTTCACATTTCCAAGGTTACATATGGTGGGAGGTGGCCTTGACCTTGAATTGAAATTTTTGTGGTGGGGTGTAGATAAAGCATTGAATGTGGCATTGACTTTAAACAAGGTTTGGCCTTAAAAGTGGTTTTAGAAGTGGTCTTAGCCTTGAAAGTGGCCTTGACCTGAAACTCAAGGCCAAGTGGTCAGTGGAGGCTCCAGTACTGTCCACTTCATTCTATAACCAGTAAACGAAATACACAAAAAATGTAAACCTGCCGGATTAAATTCGTCCATTGACGTAAATGGTATAGTACACGTTAGGTCTTTAGAATTCAGACTATAAAACGTCACTCAATAATTCTGTCTTTGAAGCATTGGTTGATAAAACTAACATTTTTAAATGTGCAAGAGCAGGCAGGCGGTATTGGCCACTAAGTGGCAGCAATTACGCCTGAAAAATTGTGAGAGAAAGAATACAATGGTTTTGATTTAACTCAAAATCAATACACCCTATGTTCGTAGATATGCAAAGATTACCAGTTGAAGAAAACCATTTTATGTAACCGGGGTTAACTATTAAAGGATAAAAAAAACGAGCTGCAAAATTGTCAAAATTTTGTTTATTTGTCTCAGCACTAATGTAGTTTACCTAGAGTTAGTTTCCAAACTAACTTCTAAGGCGTCATACAAACGATTTTTTAAGGTGGAGAAAACCAAGGCAAATTTATTTTGAAAATGGCTTAAGTCTTGTTGTAGCCCACAGCGAACTTCAGTCGCTCGGACAATTTTTACTAACAATAAAAATAAGTACTTTATTTGTGAACTAAAACGGTAACTGGCTGAATATATCTGCTCACTTCCTTCATTTCGGAGGACTATGAAAAGCCGATATTAAATCCGCGAAACGCCACCTAAATCTGTTTGTTGGAGAAGCAGCATTAATATTCGAAGAATTCAACACATTATTAGCAAAAATAGAGCCTATAGTATATTCCCGCTATTTAACCACTATGTCATCCGATCACGAAAATATAGTTTTTCTGTCTCCAGTCATTTTGTCATCGGACGGCCTATCAGTTCTGTGTTTAATCCGCACCTAAGCCGTCTTCCAAAATTACGATTGTTAAGCTTCCAACGTGTGCAGCAATTTTTATTCAACACAGACATCTTAAGCAGACGACGGGACGGTGTGTTGCCTTCCTATGGCGTTAACGGATGCTCTACCGAAGCGATAGATTCGACAAGTCGTTGCTATTTGGAGAGTTTATTACGAGGCGAGAGCTCTTAATATAAGTGAATAATACTTAAAATTGTAGAACAAGCCAGCAAGTAAAAATTACAGTCTACACAAGGTTTTATCCCCCAACAATAGCAATTTATAGTAAAGATAATACTTTTCACGTTGAACGCAAATGTCTAAAACAAAATTTGTGAATGAGTATACATATATTGCAATGACCCTCTGATTTTTATGGGGCAAAGTATAAATGATTAGGGATAATCACCGCAAATACAATTAATAGTTTTAATAATAGAATTCAAAGTTGTGTCAAATCTGAGGACTTATTAAAAAGATGTTTGTAATTATTAATTTGTAAAATCAATGGTTTATTGCCTGTACTATTTTATTTATTGACAACTCATCTAAATAATGATCCGGCTATTGCATGAGAAAACTCTTATCTGCGAGGATTAGGATTTAACACCCAGTATAGCATTTACTATTGAGTATAAATTTTATTCAAGATTGGCAAATACCCGACTTTCTTGCATCTGACAGTATAAGCTATAGCTTTACAACGTAAACAAACATGATCGATGGCAAAAATTAGCGTAATTTTAACTCAAAATACCAACAATCAACGAATTTCGCGTCAGGTAAATATACAATGCAATTATGACGTAATACGGGTAATCTGTTTTGTTGTTCTGACGCCAAAAGGACGTCGCCTTGGCAACTGTTTCAATTTTCGGTTCTGTTGCCATCCCCAAAATCAAACGACGTAATAAAAATGTTCTGGAATGATCCTGAGGCTGGAAAACTCTTTCTGGACTTTGTAAATTGTCTATTCTTGAAGCAGCCCAAAGCTAAAGAGCCTCCGGATCTGCTTTCCTGTTAGAATTTACCTTATAAGATGGACTTCCTACGCTGGATACAATTTTCACTGATGCCACGGTGATTACGCAAGTCTGATTTATTTCTGGCTTCTGCTCTTTGGACGTAAATAGCAAGGACGGTGGATACAAATTTCAGCCGACCTCTTCTCCGGAGCTCGTAGAAAATGGCCTCGGTGTTGAACGCACTTGGTCAAATCTTGCAGCACAGATCCTTCTTCACTGGGATATTTTAGCACAATGAATTTCTACACACAGAAGAACTGCACACAGAAGATAATTAAGAACAACTTATCGACTTTAACAGAATACTTTTATAATCGAAGGTTTACAATATTCTGTGAGGCAAACTTACACACAGCTCAATTTTGCATGGCTTGGGTTGACAAAAATAAAAAATGAACATCAGGTAACTTAGCAACTAATACATCAGTTCTGGAAGTAAGATTTGATACAATTGTTTTACTTAGAAACTAAACTGTTTTCGATAACTGTCAATCGTAGCACTTTGCAACTTAAATCTCTGCTTTTAATCACTCTCGTTTTAATTATACCGTTTTCAAGAGTTTTGATTAGCACTGCACTATTATTCTTTGTTCTAACTTAGCTTGCCTTATCATGCGTTTTGCATTCTATGCTTTCTTCACATCGCTTTTCCTCTTTGAGTTGCGGTAGCGTTTTGCTGGCCCTATAAAATCTAACCCTTAACGCTTCATATCATTTTCGTAAGTCTCAAAACATCTCTGTATTATATAAAATTCAGAATCTTATATTGACGTTATCAAAATCAAATCTGTTATTCACGTAAATTCAGGTGCGTTTGCCATAACGAGCGCCTTTTATGAAAATTAAGTTAAACGTAACCCTTCAGATTCTGTTCTAATCTAATTCTAACCTCTGTCAATCAACTTATAGCTACTGCTAACCACATCCTGTGCATTTATTAGTGTATAACAATTACTTTAATGTTGCAATAAACAAAATATCAATGTTGTGCTTATTTGAAGCTTTATTTCACTTTCGCCTTAGTTATGCAACCTGAATTGCTGTGGGCATTAAACCATTGCAATATAATTGTTATGTTTATCAAGCGCAATTAATTTTGAGAGTTTGTTAGACTATAATAGGAAATATGAAGTAAGTGGACATAAAAACTTAATTTTTTGGGATACTTTATTAAAGGATACGGCTCTTTACGTACAGTTCAACAAAAAGTGATTCAATTTATCCATCAATTAGAGGACTACAAAATGGCTACTATATATTCGGGTAAATTATGACGATGTATACGTTAAAAATACACACTTCATGTCCTTGAAATAAAAATTGTAGTTCTATCTTGTATCTTCCTTCTGGTATCAGTGGCGGAAATTTTTCCCCATCTATATTCCAGTTGCATATGACGTATTTTATATTCTACAAAGAGGCCGTTTTATTTTTTTAGTAGTTGAACTCACAATTAGATAAAAAGATAAAGCTAAATATATTATAAAATATTTCCAACGGACCGTGTTAATATAAAAAAACCTACGAAGGACTCTAACGAGTAAGAAAGTTTTTTGGTTTAAACCAGTTGCCTAAAAATTGCTACACTTTTTAAATCTAATTTAGGACATTTGTTACATAAACCACATTTTTCAAATAGCAGCCATTTTTTCAGAAGCACTTGCTGTAACGGTAATTACTTTGTTTTTAATAAAACAAAATATGTATTTAAACTGTGTCGTATAATAAACGGTTTTTACCTGTTACTGTTAGCAGTAGAGGATGCCAATTTACAAAAGTTTGAAAGTAGGAGTACTTAAAGCAGTAATTGGTGAAGCATCCTGGTATGACTCACTTAGTTTTATTAAATTTATCAATATCAACACTAATACCCAGCATTATATGTAGAGGGTTCTATCTCCGATTGCTCTCTGACAATTCCTCCATGTATATGTTTTCTGAACTATATGAATGTATTCCTAACTCGGTCGATCTTTTAATGAAAATTAAATAGGACGAATTTAGATGCAACATACCTTTTTAACTGAACATCCTTGAAAATTTCCGCATCTGATAAAGTTTCCAACTCCAATGGCATTGTGCTTTATAGCGTCGCAGGCATTTATTTGAAAATGCACAGGAAAAAATCGGTACTCATTGCTAAGGAATTTATAAAATTGTACGATGAGCTAAAATAAAATGCGTTACTAAATAAAAGTACGCTTTTAAGCCTATACACTTCCACTTTATTGTCGAGATCCATTTTGAACGACATTGTCATATTCAAAGCTGTAGTAGTTCTGTTGTATTTAAAAGTTGCTGCCGTTGCGTCATTCATGTAAACCTTACTAAAGCGAACTAGTTCAAATCTCTCAGCCGTTATCCTGGCGGTATGTTGCTGAAACTAACGCTAATGTAATTTTAGCAATTGAATTTCGCTCAACTAGCGCACTTTAAATAGGTTAAAGCCACTCTCTTCCGCGAATGCTTTAAATATCAAAACTGCAAAAACCAAGTACATTTTCATCATTGTAGTTACCACTCTGGCAACTCTGACTCTGGCAATAATCTAGTCGCATATGTTTTATTTGAACTGAAAAACAACAGTGAGATAATTTCATGTCGAGACAATAGATAACAATGATTATGAATGTTTGTTAGCTGTGTATGGCATTGTTTTTAACAACTGACGCTTTATCAGTGCCGCTCGAAAAATGTTATTTGGAGGGCTCAAAATTTTTACAATAAGTAAGCAAAAAATAATAATTAGTGACTCATCTACATTCCGCCCAGGTTTCAATCCAAATATAGCAATTATGTTTAATTCTAATAATTCAAACCAAAACATCATATGCACAAAACAACAAGTATTCCAACACAACACAAAATCTAGAGTCGTGTTCAAATAAATCTGGGACAATGTTTTTTCATATGTAGATTGAGTTAAAAATTGAAGAATATCTCCATTGATTTCCTGCTTTCAGAAAGAGTTAGAGATTTTATTTACCTGTAAAGGTTTAATGTAACACATAGTAACCGTTGATAAAAACGTAACACTTGTATCATATATGTATATTTAGCCTAGTATTAAGGTTAGCTTCAATGAGATGTAATAGTGGAATTAATATACAAGTGTATCATATAAGTTCTTACTGTATTCAATCAAACCAAATCTCAACGAGCCCTCTGGTACTTGGCTACCGAAAAAGCCGTATGCCTTCAATCTCTGCATATGCATTAGTAAATAATAACACCTGTTATAATATTAGAATTAAGAATGAAATATTTAATTATATTAATTTTGTAGTCTGGTTACAACTTTACCTTGGTTACATACATTTGTGTGGCTAGAAGCATTCAGAAGCCATGTGATTAGAGTACGATTAGCAAAGAAAAACTATGTATACCTCTTATGGAACAAATATAACGGCAGCGAAATTAAAAGTACTACAGTACTGATTAACTTAACTGGACACTTTTTAAAAAAGACTTTAAATTACTGGCTACATGACTAGGCGTGATATGGGCATATTCTATTTCAACTCAACTAAAAAAATAACAGGAAGTTAATTTCCTGTTGTTACAGGACATGATGATTACCTTAATTAATTACAACGGAGTGTCCTGTATTATTATTGTCATTTTCGCTCGCTTTTGTAGTCGGTTGATCCTCATCCATATCGGTTTGCTGGCAAAATAGGTTGCGGGTCGATATTACATTTGATGGTAGTTGAAAAATTTGCGAACTGTAGCACAGGGGCTCTAAATTATGAATGTTTCTATCTCCTTTACCAGGTGATAGCTAATGCTGGGAGTTCTTAGACTATTTTTTAATTGTGGAGATAATACAAAGTATTACTAGTAAGCAACTTAAATCGATGAGATTATTATAATTATACAAATACATTCGAAGTCTTGTCCCTTCAATAATTGCGTTTTAACCATAATAAGGATTTTTGTAATGTAGTTTACTGCTTAATTATTTCACTTCTCCACTTTGCTGCACGACGAAAAAGTCGTTACGACATGATGAAAAAGACTACTTAACCGTCGGTTACCCGATAAAACGACACAAATCAGACAATTCTCGCATCCGTCTCCCCAATTACATTTCGATGGGTTGTAACAAAGGTTAGCGGCTAGGACATTAGATCGAAAAGGGGGGTTCTTTACGACCTTACTTAGGACTACAAATTGAAAATCAAAATAAAAATATGAAATGCCAGACGCCGCTACTTTACTAAATCGAGAAAAACACAGGTAGGCTCATCGAGATAGTGAAAGCAATGACCCAACCTTTCTGATCCAACCTTGGCAGGGCTTATGCGAAGATCTACGAACAGCTGTGTCGGACTTACCTTGCTTGCATTTCCTTACAATTGTCGGAATCCCTTTACATTACAAAAACACACATGTAAACGTCATGAATCTACTAAACAAAAGCACGATTAATTAAAAATTAACTATATTAACGTAGAAGATATGTATGTGAACAATGAATATTAAATGAAATACTCAATAACGGTTAGTGTGGTTAATTGCGCAACGTTTAATCTCTACACAAGCGGCAAACTTGACAGCAAACAATCTAACTGGCCCAAAAATGATAACAACTTTAATTACACAACAATTAAACTAAATGCAAACGTTAAAAGCTAACGGTAAATAATCAAAATTGACTTAAGACAATGACAGCCGTTCAAACGCTTTATTATAAATCACAGCAACGCTACGCAAACTGGCGACACTACATAAAAATTATTTTCACTGCACAATGCGCTGTTAAAATTACTACAAAATAACACAGTACCTTTGAGGTATTCAGCTTGCTGCGGTGATGATGTCCAACGGAGCTGCATATGGTGCTCAGCGACTGCCCCAAGCTGCTTGAAGAACTGCGAGAAACGGCCTAGGGTGCAATGTGTCAAGTAGGTCTAGACAGTATTAAGTCCCCAGTGGGAAGAAAAAAAATGTTATAACGCAAAAGCACACTTGCAAACGTCATGAATCTACTAAAGAAGAGTAAAATATGATGAAATAAACATTAAATGAAATACTCAATAACGGTTAGTGTTGTTAATTGCGCAACGTTTAATCTACACAGGTGTGGTAAAGTTGACAAGACATACTCTAACTGACTCACAAACGGTAACAACTTTAATTACTCAACAATTAAACTAAATGCAAACATTAAAACTTAACGGTAAAAACTCAACATTAAGTTAAGACAATGACAACAGTTCAAACGCTCAATTTTAAAGCAAGCTAGGCTGCTCAAAATGGCGGCACTCCAGAAATCATTTTCCACTGCACAATGTGAGCCGTTAAAATGACAGTACCTTTGAGGGATTCGGCTGCTGGTGAAGCTCAGCGACTGCCGCAAAATACTTGAAGAACTGCGAGAAACGGCCTAGGATGTAATGTGTCAAGTGAATCTAGACAGTATTAAATCCCCAGAGGGCAGTAATGTAACTTCATTAACAACAATTAGATCTAAAGAGGTTCCCAATTAATAATACGTCTCAAAATCGTTACTTGGAGATGACAGCTCCAGGGTACGGGAATTCTTCGACTAAGCACTTGCACTACACGGGTTGTCTATACAAATAATTTGAAAGTATACATCTAGGATTACTTAATTAATGATACAGTGTGAGCCGGGTCTAGCACATCTCGGCGCCGCCATCTCGGCACGGACCCATCTCGGCGCCAGCCAACTCGGCGCAAGGCCATCTCGGCGCCGAATTTAAATTCGCAAACTACAGTGTGCACTACGCAAGAAAATTTTTATAAACAAATAATAAATAAAGTGATCGCCAAAAAACTGGCATCAATTTCTTGGAAAACGAAACACTGACGACCAGAGGTGGTTGCAAAGTGATTACAAATGGGCCAAACAAAAGTTGTTACGTGACTTCCGTTATCAGGAAAATTTTAAATTTTTTAGAAATAATCTATTATTTGTTTTAATAATTTTCTTACGTAGTGCATACTGTAGTTTGCGAATTTGAATTCGGCGTTGGACTGAAATAAACATATCTGATTTAAAATCTAGTATCCTAAGATTCAGTGTTTTCTAAAAACAAAATACCTTGATTCTGCGGATACAAGATGTTAATCGCATATAGGTCTATTTCTGTCTAACGCACACAAAGCCCATAATCTGTATTCTAGCACATTGAACTACCTATGTTCGCATTTTTCGCCGCCAATCTGTATAGTCTAGTATAGCTAATATCGCCCTCTGTCTCCAGGCGTTTTCCATGTATACGTTCTTCTTGGATGGTGACGGACCATAGTGTTAGTTATTATTGAATTATTTCGTGCACAAAATTCTATTAAACGGTCTTCTCTCCCGTTCCTTCTTCCTAGTCGAAAATGCCCCACTACAGGTTCTTCCGCGCGTTCTCTCTCAACGGCATTCCAATCACCCATAGTTATAACGTTATCTTCTGCTTGTGTGTAATTAGTAATTAATTGATTTATATTAACATATACTGCTTCCACTTCTTTAGTTGTTAGAATATGTTGATAAGATCGTCACCCGGAATTTAAAAATTAAGCCGTCAAACTCGTATCGATGGTGAACAATAAGCCATAAAAATCCCAAATGCTACAGAAACCAGCCCAGATGACAATTCTCGAGCCTTTGCATAAATCATTTTGGTAGCCAAGAAAATAAGGACGGAAGCAATAAATTCCAAAAGGCAATAACAAGTCCGCTCAAAAAAGCTCAAGCCGTTATCCATCACTCACTGGTATTTGTAAAAACGTCAGAGCAAGTACTCGAAAAACGCATGGGACGGGAAAACGACAATTAAGCTACATAATGAAAGCATCCAAAAGTGTCCACGCACTCGCCGGGACCATAATTTACGGAGTGGGGTAACAGATCTTCGGGTGCTCTACTAAAATCATAAAATTAACTGACCGGCGTAATAAAAGCCGAAACCAACCGTCACCGGTCACTGGCTAAAACTATTATATATGCAGAAACGGCAACATTTATTCTAATTATTGGTGCTGCGGAAATTGAACTATCCAGTGTTGCGTATAAAAAAAGGTTGCGCAATATTTACAAGAAAGCCGACTGACGGCAGCCCAGCCCAGAATCTGGCGAATGAGCAGGCCGCGGAGGGAAATACGTTTGGAAATTACACAGTCACCGCGGAGTAATTAAGCGGCGAGTTATATTTATCCCAATCAGGCCGTGTTGAGTATCAAAATTTAAGTCTTTGGTCCAGTAAAACAATGCAGCCAAAACCAAGCCACTAATTAGACGCGCCAGGAAATTAGCATCACGCCTTGCACAATCGAATAATTGAGTATCCCCCGAAATCTGTCTTCGGGCCACGGGCCAATAAGCATCAAGGGAGCGGAGCACAAAGGTGCTGGCCCCTTTAAATAGAGAGACCGTGGCCTTAGGAAATCACTCTGCCTCGGCGGGTCGAACAAGCAGCCATCCAAGA
Source organism: Agriotes lineatus (assembly GCA_940337035.1). Taxonomy (NCBI): domain Eukaryota; kingdom Metazoa; phylum Arthropoda; class Insecta; order Coleoptera; family Elateridae; genus Agriotes; species Agriotes lineatus. The sequence continues at coordinate 158,796 of CALNHX010000804.1, forward strand.
ATCAACAGCCACCTCCAGGAGTTCCAGCCAACCTCAAAGGAAGTCACCTAGCCTGGACTCCAGCCATTCGAGGGAATCGGCCCTTTTGGACTCTGTCGTTCGCCGAGCTGCCGCTTCGTTGGACCTGGAGCCTATCACCTCCGTTGGACTTAGCCGCCTGCCGTCTTCGGGAAACTTGGACCTCGAGCCACTTTAGCCGCCGCCCCCGAGAGGACGATCATTGGCCGCACCTGCCGCTTACGCGTTACCAGGACGTCAAGCCACTTCAGCCGCCGCCCCCCGATAGGACGATTAACGCCCGCGCCTGCCGTCTACGCCGTTCCCAGGACGTCTTGCTCCTTCAGCCGCCGCCCCCGAGAGGAAAATCAACGCCCGCACCTGCCGCCTACGCCTTTCCTGGACGTCGAGCCTCTTCAGCCGCCGCCCCCAATAGGACGACAAGCGCCCGCTCCTGCAGCCCCAGCCGCTTCTAGGACGCTGCGCCCTTAAGCCGCTGCCTCCGAAGAATCCCACCAGCATCCGAACACGGACACCGATCCGCCATTTTCTTTTTCTGGGTTATATGTATATATTCTCTAGTTTTAAGTTAATCTGTACACAATAATAACTATAATAAATTGTTCTCCGATTAATCAACTGTTTAGCAGAGGGTAACGCCTCCTTTCCTCCTTCGACTACCGCCATTTTTTTACCACCGCCCCGTTGAGTTAGTTGGAGGTGTGTTAATGTGTTTGTATTATACTCGTATTTGTGGGTTTTGATCTTAGCTTTGTCAAGATTAGTCGTTTACTGAATTGTATATAACTTATTACTCTCTTGCCATACTTTCTTTCCAATATAATACCCACTCCCGCATTTTCTTCTACGATAGCGCCCGTATTTATAACTCGTAACACTCCACGTGAAAAGCACCTGGTGATAGTGAAGACCGAATAATACGAAATCAAATTGCTCCTTCATGGGGTGTCAGTGCCTCATCATTATTATTATTTCATAATGGCAAACAAAAAATTCTGAAACAGCATAAAAGCAGTGAAAACATATCCGGGAGCAGACGTCGGCAGCGACCATAACCCTGTTTTGGATATGCGAATCAAACTAAAAAGAAAACAGCAGCAAACGCAAAATAACAGGTCTGAAGGTGCTCGAAGTCTGCGAGGCGGTGACCAAGACTATAAATAGAAAATTCCACAAACTGCCACAGGAACACGCTACTGATCTGGACGAAGAGACAAAGTGGTCCAAAATCAAGGAAATAATAATATTAACTCAACAAGAGACCATTGGGAAAGGTAATAACAACAAGAGGAAAAAATGGATGACCGAGGAAATTTTGACTTTAATGCACGAAAGAAGGAAATATAAAAATATAGACATTAGCAAATACAAAGAGTTACAGAAGACAATTAAACGCAAAACAAGACTGGCAACAGAAACTTGGATGGCTGAAAGATGTGCATAGATAGAAGATTTAGAGAGAAAGTAGGAGAGTTTCCATCTACATAAAAAGATAAAAGAAAGCACCGGCAATACAAAACCTAGACAAACGGATAGGTATATTAAAAGATGATCAGGATCGAATAATTATTGATTTAAAAGAAAAGATGAACCTATGGCAACAATATATAACCGAACTATTTAAAGACCAAAGATCAGATCAATATAATATTATCAAATCAGAAGACGCACCGAAAATTACACGGGTAGAAGTGAAACATACTATGAAGAACGCAAAATCTGGCAAGGCAGTAGAACCAGATGAGATACACTGCGAAGTCTTGAAATTTGCTGGATGAACACTAAATTACCGTTACAGTAGATTTGTTTAATGCCATCTACAGAGCAGGACATATCCCTCAGGAATGGCTTATCTCTCCTTATTTTATACCCATACCAAAACAAACCCGAACAACTAAATGCGACCAACACAGACTCATAAGTCTAATCAGCCATGTTCTTAAAGCATTCCTAAAGATCATACATGCCAGAATCCACAATAAATGCGAAGCAGAGACATCGGACACACAATTTGGGTTTCTTAACGAGATGGGTACCAGAGAGGCCATTTTTGCCTTAAATATCTTAGCACAAAGATGCCTAGACATTAATCAGGACCTATACATATGTTTTATCGATTATAGTAAGGCTTTCGATAATGTGAAACATGATAAACTTTTAGATATACTACAAAGCATTAACATCGACCACCACGACATATAGATTATAGCCAGTCTTTACTGTGGGCAGAACGCTAAAGTAAAATACAATAGCAACATGACAGATGCAATCAATATTCAAAAAGGAGTCAGGCAGGGGTGTGTTCTTTCTCCAATGTTGTTCAACATCTACTCAGAAGTTATATTTCGTGAAGCATTGGAAAATAAAGCAGCAGGTGTGGTAATCAATGGGAGTCCAATCAATAACATCAGGTTTGCTGATGACACGGTCCTGATCTCGAGTAGCCTGGAAGATCTCCAGAGATTGGTAAATAAAGTAACAACAGTTAGCGAAACATATGAGTTACCTATTAATATTAATAAAACGAAACTTATGGTGATTTCAAAAAATAATAACAATGCAGACGACCTAACCATTGATAATAGACCGGTGGAAAAGGTGCAACATTTTAAGTACCTTGGCACTATAATTAACCAAGATTTCACACATGAGAACGAAATATTGTCAAGAATTGAGCAAGCTAGACAAACGTTTATTAAATTGATTATTTTATTCGTAGAGATTTCAACCAATCAAAAGGCTGGATTTAGTTAAGTTATCTTGTATAATTTCGATTATACAACTCATCATAAATTTGGCCAATAGTAATTGAGAATTTTACTTAGTTACAAGGTATAGATAAACGGATATACTCTTGACGACGTGGTATAATCACTTCGGTGTTTCGGTGGGTCCAACAAAGCAAAAATAATGAATAATAATTTAAATCTAGAACCATGATATAATAACTGTCTCAAATTCGAGGTTACCAGGTTAGGTTTTGCGTCAGATTGTGTCAAAACTGAAGCAAACCCTAACCTGATAACCTCGAATTTGACATACACTTACAGTGCCACCAACATAAACAGTGCCGCCAACATAAACAGTACCAACCTAAGAAATAAAATAATTTATCTACTCCAGTGGGATAAGTAACTCATTACGTCACTCATTTGACACTATTTCAGTTAGGTAATGAAGCTCATTACACCACTCAGTTATGTAATGGTTTCATTATGCAACTGAGTTGTGTAATGAGTTCATTACGTAACTGAAATAGTGTCAAATGAGTGACGTAATGACATTTACTATACAAGTGGGATAACAGCATCATTAATATACGTGTGTGTAAGCTACAAACGAGTGCGTAGCACGAGTTATGTAAGCACACAAGTATATTAATGATGCATTATCACACATGTATTGTACAAAATTTTATCTACGACTGAATAAAATTGAGAAAAGTGCATTAAGAGAAATGTCAGATCTGTCATTTTCAAAAATATTTTAGTAGGCAAATAACTATTATTATTATCGGTCTATTCATTATATAATCGTAACGAATACCACTCGAGCAATCGAAAATAATGATTATTTTTCACTCGTAACTCGACGTAATCCTTAAAATATCAGATTACGTCTCGTTACTCGTAAAATAATCGATTATTTTCGATGCTCTTGTGATATTATAACTGATTATACAAAACCGATTATACTATAGTAACTTCACTAGGCAACGCAATACATAACTTTTGCCAACTTGATGTTGTTTTCATGGAGATGACTTTCAGCTAGGTTAATTCAAACAAATCGAGCTGGTAATAAAATATTTATTTGTTCCTAATATTAAAATTTACTCACAAAATAATCAAATCGAATACAATGCGTACTTCGAACAGGTTATACGTCTCAAACTTCCTGCACAATAACAAATCCTGTCAGTTTGACAGAATAATCCTCCCGCTGACGCGGTCGGACTATTTAACCTGCCAAACTGGCACTCTTTTATTATTGTGCAACAAGTTATCGACATATAGCCCGATAATATCGAAGTACTTATAGTATTACTTCTGAACAAACTACTAACAACTCAAAATCTGTCATTAGGTTTGAGAGTAAGAATTGTTAGATGCTATGTGTTCTCAGTGCTACTATACGGGCTTGAAGGATGGACCTTGAACAAAGAAAGCACAAAAAGACTGGAATCTTTTGAGCTTTGAGTATATAGGCGTATGCTAAAAATTTCCTGGGTGGAGCACACTACAAATCAACAAGTCCTAGAGAGAATGGGCAAAGAATTGGAGATTTTATTTAACATTAAAAAAAGAAAGGTAGAATTCCTCGGCCACATCACACGTAACGCTTATCATGCAGGGAATAATAATTTGACGAAGAAGCGTCGGAGGACGAAGGATTTCCTAGTTGCGCAACCTACAAGAGTGGTCCGGGCTTTCATCGGTACAGCTATTTCGTACAGCTGCTTCAAAAATAAGAATCGCCATGTTGATCAGCAACCTCCGAGAGAGAAGCTGACACCAAGAAGAATAAGAACACTCCAAAAGGCGCGTAGCTTTGACCACCTAACTTCGCTGAGCGCCAGACCTGGGCAAATTACTTTTAAAAAGTAACTAATTACTAATTTCAATCTTGACTAGTCCAAGCAAGTAAACAACATTGTTAAGTCTGATAGTGAAACTTAATAAAATAGCTAAAATAGAGGAAAAAGGTGATTGAACTGCCTGAAAAGTGCTAAAAGAAGTCTGTTTAATCTGATAGAACAATTACCAGCATTGGGGAAAAGGGAATAATGGTCTAAAATACAATAACATTCTTGGAAAGAAGAGGTTAGGTTTGTCCAATAAGGGTGATTTTCGAAAACCCTATGTGAAGGTAAACCCAGCAATTCATACAGGTCATTTTCCCTACTACCAATTGCTAGTTTTACTAACAGGCAACTATCCTAATCACGGGCGTTTATTATACGAAATAAAAAGCAATGACGGAAATAGAATGCATAAAATGTCAAATTAAATCTACTATAAAGGAAAGCAAAAATCCAGTGTTTCCGTGCGACTTCTGTAGAAGATACTTTTGTGGGGAGTGTTCGGAGTTAACAGCTTCTGAAATCAGGTGTATGCAAATTCAAAAAAGATCTTTATTTTTTAAGTGCAGTCAGTGTCGAGCAGATCAGTCGTTAAAAATACTTGAAGATAATATTTTGGAGGAAATTAAAAAGACATATGAACAATTTGAAAAAGCAATAATAACTAAGCTCTTTGTGGAACTGAAGAATATTCGTGATGAATTTGAGAAAAAAGTCGAGAAACATCAAGAGGAAATTGTACATCAACTAACCAATGAGATGCAATTGTTAGCAGTTAGGAGAAGCAATGAATTGTCCTATTCAAGTGTAGCTCAAAAGAAACCTAATGCAAATGAAGTTTTAGTGGTAAAACCAAAAGAAAATCAGGATAGTAGTAAAACGAAAACTGACTTAAAACTAAACATTAATCCAAAACAATTGGGTATCGCTGTGGAAAATATTAAAGAAGCCAAAGGAGGAGCTGTAATTATCAATTGTAGCAACAAGCAAACAAAAGATAAAATAAAAGAAAAAGTTGAAAATGATCTGGTAAACTATAGAATTGAGGAAGGGTTTCAAAAGAACCCAAAAATAATAATCAGAGGGGTAGAAGAGGAGTTTGTAGATGGATCAGATGAGCTTGTTTTGGATTGTATAAAAGAACAAAATGGATTAAACTCAGATGAATTATCCGTGTTAAAGAAATATAGACAAGCTGGAAAGAGCAACAAGGGCAACATAATACTTGGTGTAAAAAATGTACAATTAAAAGAAAAAATGTGCATTGAAGGAAAAATAAACATAGGCTGGAGAAGATGTGCTGTTCATGAATTCTTCTCAATAATTCGGTGTTTCAAATGTGCGAGGTATGGGCATATGGCTACAAAATGTGAAAATGGGGAGACCTGTTTTAAATGCGCTGGTACGCACAAAACAAGTGATTGTAAATCTCTATCGTTTAAATGTGTAAATTGCTGTGAAGCAAATATAAAGTTCAAAAAGGCGCTTCAGGAGGACCATCAAGCAAGCGATCCAGAATGTGAGTGTTATAAGCGAATGGTAAACTTGGAAGCTAGAAAGACGAAAACCCAGTAGCAATCAAGTTTTGTAGATGGACAAAGTACTACTAGTAAGCAAATACAATCGACTACGCAAAGGCTCGTAATTGATGCTATGCCCTTGACAACTACATCGGTGAAAACTGATACCCTAACAAATATCCGAAGTAACTCCAAACAACGTGTAAACCCCATTACAGTTTACTGTCAAAATGTAGGTGGATTACGTACCAAATTAAATGATCTCAAGAGGAGCGTCAGTTCTTGCGACTACTCCATCATAATCCTAGTCGAGTCATGGCTTAATTCTAGCTTTCTACCGAGCGAAGTTAATTTTCCTGGTTACATTGTGTACAGAGCTGACCGAAATTTCGAGCAAAGTGAGAAAGCCAGAGGTGGTGGTGTTCTCATAGCTATATCAAAGAAAATCAAGTCAAAGGTGTTAAATGTTAGCAAGACTACTGTCGAGCATTTATTCATAGAAATTAGATTTGATAGGCAGTCGATAATTATCGGTGGTGCATATATTCCCCCAAGATCCAACCTGTCTACATATGAACAACATTGCCAATCAGTGTGTGAGGTAATCCAACAGAACCCGTTAAGCAAGCTAATACTTTTTGGGGATTACAACCTCCCCGAAGCTATGTGGGAAAATGACAATTTAGGTGTTACTGTAATTTGCCCTGAAAAAAGCCATGCCTATTGTGTAGCCGAATCGTTCTCGTTTTTAAATTTATTTCAAGTGAACGCTTTACCCAATAATCGTAATGTTTACTTAGACCTTATTTTTTCTCACCTACCTAAAATCGTACCAAATTATGCCTGTGATATTCTAGTTCGTAATAGTGTTAATCATATGGCCTACTGTTTTTGTATTGAAGTGGAAGATACCCAAGAGTTAGAGTTCGATGAGCACTTTTATGATTTTAAAAACGGTGACTATCAATCAATTAATGAATTTTTAAATTCTGTTCCATGGAGCAAGCTTCTTAAGACCCCAGATGTGAACCAAGCCTTAACAATGTTTTATGATATTCTCAATCACTGTTTAAGTCTATTCATTCCAATAAAGCGAATAAGAACGTCAAATTTTCCCAAATGGTTCAGTCCTCATCTCAAGGATCTTATTATTCGGAAAAAAATTGCGCATAAAGCTTATTTAACCACTACACGTAATTCCGACTATGCTGAGTTTTCACACCTCCGTGCTCTCTGCAAAACTGAATATGATAGGTGTTTCAAAAGTCACATTGAACGTACGGAAGAATTTCTAAATCTTAATCCTAAACATTTTTGGAAATATATCAGTGATATAAGGAAGTCCAATTGCTTACCTAACAGCATGCAGTTGGATGAAACAGTTGCTAGTTCAGGTCAAGAAATTTCTGATTTATTTGCTGAGTATTTCTCTAGGATATACGATGACAGTGCTTGCAATGTCCCAGATTATGCCCTAAATCAATACAAAGATGTTCTCCTGCGTAGAATTACGTTGGGTGAGGTATTTTCCAAAATTACATATGTCAAAGACTCTTTAAGTGTGGGTCCAGATAATTTTCCCAACTTTTTTTTGAAGAGGTGTATTTATTCTATTTCTGTACCCTTACAGATAATTTACAACTTCTCAATAGAAAGTGGAGTCTTTCCAGAGCTGTAGAAACAAAGCCTTATTTTTCCTATTTTCAAGAGCGGAGAAGTTGGTGATATTAAAAATTATAGAGGTATCTGTAGCCCATCGGCTATGGCAAAATTGTTCGATAGTTTAGTTTATGACCAATTGAACTGGGCTTGCTCAGGTATTATAAACTCAAAACAGCATGGTTTCTTTGCGAGTCGTTCAACAGTAACAAACCTGGTTTTGTATGAGACTGATGTACTAAGAGCTTTGGAGGCTGGGGTTCAAGTAGATTCTATCTACACGGACTTCTCCAAAGCCTTCGATAGAGTTAACTTTGATCTGTTGATAGCCAAGCTAAGAGCAACAGGGTTCTCCGAGTCACTTATTAACTGGTTAAGTAGTTTCCTAAGGGGTCGAACTCAACGTGTAAAAATAAATAATCATCTTTCAAACTCCTTTGCAGTGCACTCAGGTGTTCCGCAAGGGTCACACTGTGCGCCACTACTTTTTAACTTATTTGTCAATGATATTGTGGATGTTATTAAACATTCTTCTGTTAGCTCCTTTGCTGATGATTTAAAAATCTATAAGAGAATTAAATCTGACAATGACTCTCTGTTGTTGCAGAGTGATCTTGATTCCCTATGGACTTGGTCTAGTGTGAATAAGCTACCGTTAAATATTCAGAAATGTCACTTTTTTACCTTTTTCAAAGGCGCCAAAAAATTTAACACTTCTTACCAAATTAATGACAACAAGCTATCCTATGTGAAGCAAGTCAGGGATCTAGGCATACTGCTCAATGAGAACTTTAATTTCTCTCATCATATTTTTAATACTGCCCAGAAGAGTATCAAGCTCCTTGGTTTCGTGACTAGAAACTGCCCTGATTTTTCAATCAATGTCATCAGGACCCTATTCTGTACACTGGTGCGCCCTAATCTTGAATATGCAACAATAATATGGTCTCCACAATATCAGGTTCACTGCGACATTATAGAGAGAGTTCAGAATAAATTCTTGCGTTGTGCTGCATTCAAATGTGGCATCCCCATGGAGGACTATCATAAATCATCGATGTTGGAGAAGTTAAACTTGCTCTCTTTGAAAGATCGAAGGATTCTCTATGATACTTACTTTATATATAAAGTTGTTAATGGCTTGGTTGACTATCCTGAGTTACTAGATTTAATTAAATTCAATGTGCCTAACCGCAATCTCCGGAATTTTGAATTATTACACATTGAGTTTCATACCACGAATTATGGCATCCATTCACCTATAAATAGAACTCTAAAAATTATCAATGCTTCTGCAAATTCAGTGGATATTTTTAATAGCACACTTGCCAACTTCAAAAGAGCTATTATCAATAATATTCTATAGGTAATTTATATCATATTATTATTGTAGTCATGCGTTACATGTTGTTGTTGTTGTTTTCATTTGAATGTATTCTTTATGCATAATTTTTGGTTTTTTGTATTAGTATATATAAAATGTTTTACTCTTGTCGTATATGTTAACTGTTAAAATGGGGTTTCCCGTAAATTTCATAATAAATAAATAAATAAATAAATAAATAAATAAATAAATAAATAAAATAAATAAATAAATAAATAAATAATTATCAATTACTGCACAATGCAGTAATTAGTTAGTAGAGATTTAATTTCTCACAGGAAATAGTAATTCAATTACCAATTACTTAGTAATTATAATTGTACAACATCAATTACTTTTTCAATTAATTTCAATAGAAATTATTGTCATATAGTTGTATTTAGTAGAACTTTCTTCCAAGTTGCAACTATCATTTGTGTCGGTTCGATTCTTAATCGTAATCTAAAAATGCTTAATTTTTATGTTTTGTTAACTATAGTAACCTACATACTTTATCACTCTTGAAGGTTTTTCGATAATTAAATCTTGAAGCTACATGCACCGTTCACCAAAACCAAAAGTTTTTAGTTTGTTTTAATGTAAACGATGTAAATAAATAAATAAATTCAAGGATAACAATTATACAGCGTGTCCCAAAAAGAATTGGACACCGATTGGGCATATATTCCCTAGGTTATAATAAACAGATTAAACCTAATATACCTTAGTACAAAATCCTTTCAGTAAGAAGGTATAGGGACTTGGAAGTTCAAATTTATAATTCATTTTATATTAATTTCCACATAGGCTATCACTGAAGTTGAACTTTTTATCACGATTGTGGATTTAGTTGCTGAGGCCCGTAGGGCCAAAGCAAATAAACCACATGCGGGATAAAAAGGAACTTCCAGTGCCCAGAGGTACATTGTTTTTTTTTAAATCGAGAAATCGCGAAATTACGACATTTTAACCAACTTTTGTAGGTTATGTTGACGTCGGTTGACGATTACCTATCGCCCAGCCGCCTACAAAAAGTCGTAAAACAATGGATTACTTCACTGCCGATTTCTCGTATTTTTTTCGAATATGAATAAATGTCGAATTTCATTTTGGCTAGCTTTTCTAGTGGTATTAGAAAAAATAGCACGCTGAATTGTTATAAAAGTGATTTTTAAATGTTGGTAATAAATTAATCCACTCGCTTTGCATCGCTCGCTCGTAACTTAAACGTTGAAAAACTCTCACTTTTCTTAACTTGTAGAAAAATCTACTATTAAATAAGCCTAATATGAGACTAAATGACGAAAATATGTACTTAACTAACCTAAGTATACAGGGTGCAGCATTGGAGTTCTTAATTGTTTGACAGCAGAATTCTACTAAGATTTTGTAAAGAACACTAATTACATAATGATCCAATTGGCGCAATTTGAGCAATTTTTGTTGGCTCACTTCGAAAATACTTTTCTACCTCTTTATACGAAAGTGACGTTTCCTGTCGCCTGTTAGGAGTTTCCCTAAAATATACGTTTGGTTCCCTGGTCGGTTTCCAATGGCAGTGGGAGGGAATATAATAGATTGACTCCAGTTGCCATTAGAGACTGGAGACAATGTTAATAATAAATTAACTAGCCTCCTGACTTTCATATTTAAATATTTTTGAATGCAGCTGAATGCAAGAGATAGTCTCATCATAAAATGTAAAAGTATCATATGTATAACTCTAGACTAAAATGTAATTTACTCCCTTGCATGCTTACAATTGACTAGGTACTGTTTTCGCTAACGCTGGGGAATTAAACTACATCCGCGGGAGGGAATGATATACTTTCCTCCCTAGTAATACAAATAGCTATAAAAAATGTGTTACCTAACTTTTGAAATTTTAAAACAAAATATCAAATTAGTGTTGATCAGGGACTGTTAAAATTTGACAGGTGACTGATAAACCTATTTGAAAACGGCTGATTGAAATAAGAATTCCTACTTTATTATTCTCCTTAGCATGGAATTTCGGCTTAGACCGCGTAGTATTTGTATATGAACACCCAGCATTTTCTGGCTTAATGTGCCTTGCACCTTGTGAAGTCGAGCAAAAACCCGCGCGATGGCCATGCTCTTTGGTGGCTCGTGTTGTTTGAGTATCTTGAGAACGAGGATACTTAGGCAGATTTGGCCGTTTTGCTGTTTGTGCATCCATATTCACTAACGTTTCGCAAGACCTTGCAGCTTGCATCATCAGAGTGAAAGTCGCACTAAGAACCGAAGGTCGGTGTGGAGCTATTTATAGTCCTCTGTGCCAGGCGCGCGGAGTGGCGTAACGCTGGTTGGTCATCCGAGTGCAACGTAATCCGTGGGGCGTGGCCGTATGACGCACAGTGGTTGTAATGCTTTAGATCGTGTATCACAGGGGTCCACGTTTTACTAAGTTTAAAGCCATCTTCCCTGTTGATATTATTTGGATGTTTTTCTATTTCTATGGCTTCACGTATCACTCGCGGGAAGTAATGAGGTATTCTGGCAAGTACTCTGGCATGCTCAAACTCTAAAGTGTGCCCATTTGTAAATGTATGCTCAGCTACGGCTGATTTTGTGATGCGTTTGTGTTTGCAATCGCCTTTATGTTCTTGGAGTCTTAGATCAACGGAACGACCAGTCTGTCCAATGTAACTCGAGCCGCAGGAACAAGGAATGCGATATACGCCAGCGGTTTTTAAACTTGGAATCTTGTCTTTTATCGATCTGAAGCCGTTGCCCAAAGTTTCCTTGCTCGTGAACACGGTTTTGATGTTGCATCGTTGCAGGACACGTCCTATCTTATCAGTTGAGCCTTTAACGTAAGGTAGAAATGCTAAGCCTTCCAGAGGTGGAGATTCTTCTTTAGCCTTCTTTGTCATAGTCTTGTCTAGTGCTTTTCGTATGGCGGTAGTTGTGTATCCGTTCCTTTGTAAAGAGTCAAACAGATGTAGCTTTTCTCTCTCTAGATTTTCTTCGTCTGAGATACGAACGGCTCTTGTCGCCAGAGTCTGGAGAACTGTTGCTTTTTGCATTGGATGATGGTGTGAGTCAGCATTTAGATATCTGTCCGTGTGTGTTTTCTTTCTATAGACTGCATGTCCTAAACTGCCATCTGATTTACGTTTCACCAGGACGTCTAGAAACGGAATACTGCAATTTTCCTCTACTTCCATTGTGAATTGTATGTTGGGATGTACAGAATTGAGGTGTTTTAGAAACAGATTCAATGTCTGGCGTCCATGTGACCAGATGACAAAGGTATCATCTACATATCTCAACCAGCAAGTCGGTTTTAGCTGCGCTTGTTCGAGAGCCTTGGTTTCAAAAGCTTCCATGTAGATATTAGCGATAACAGGTGATAGCGGTGAACCCATGGCCGCTCCTTCGACTTGTTCGTATATTTTATTGTTCCAACTGAAGTAAGTGTTTTTCAGGCAAATTTCAACAAGTTCAACTTGGTCTGTAGGCAAGAGATCTTTGAGCATTACTAGCACCTCATCAACCGGCACTTTCGTGAAGAGTGATACTACGTCGAAACTGACTAAGAGATCATCCTTGTTTAACTTTATGTTCTTTAGTTTCTGGACAAACTCTGCTGAATCCTTGACAAAGGAGTCTGTTTTCCCAGTTAGAGGCTGTAGTATACTGGTTAAATGTCTTGCTAAAGCATGTGTAGGAGAATTGATCGCGCTGACAATTGGTCTCAACGGCACGCCCTCCTTATGTATCTTAGGTAGGCCATACATGCGAGGAGTTATTGCATTTCTAGGAATCAATCGGTGCTTTAAAGTGGGATCGATACTATCGGAGCATTTTATGGCAGAGGTTATCTTTGTTTTGAGAGAGGTAGTGGGATTGCGGTGTAGACTTTTGTAAGTTGTATCAGATAGTAAGACTTCCATCTTCGCATTATAATCTTTAGTGTTCATTACCACAGTAGCATTTCCTTTGTCAGCTTTGAGAACGACAATGTCTTTGTTCTTCTTCTCAAAGCTGACAAAGGAAATGCTACTGTGGTAATGAACACTAAAGATTATAATGCGAAGATGGAAGTCTTACTATCTGATACAACTTACAAAAGTCTACACCGCAATCCCACTACCTCTCTCAAAACAAAGATAACCTCTGCCATAAAATGCTCCGATAGTATCGATCCCACTTTAAAGCACCGATTGATTCCTAGAAATGCAATAACTCCTCGCATGTATGGCCTACCTAAGATACATAAGGAGGGCGTGCCGTTGAGACCAATTGTCAGCGCGATCAATTCTCCTACACATGCTTTAGCAAGACATTTAACCAGTATACTACAGCCTCTAACTGGGAAAACAGACTCCTTTGTCAAGGATTCAGCAGAGTTTGTCCAGAAACTAAAGAACATAAAGTTAAACAAGGATGATCTCTTAGTCAGTTTCGACGTAGTATCACTCTTCACGAAAGTGCCGGTTGATGAGGTGCTAGTAATGCTCAAAGATCTCTTGCCTACAGACCAAGTTGAACTTGTTGAAATTTGCCTGAAAAACACTTACTTCAGTTGGAACAATAAAATATACGAACAAGTCGAAGGAGCGGCCATGGGTTCACCGCTATCACCTGTTATCGCTAATATCTACATGGAAGCTTTTGAAACCAAGGCTCTCGAACAAGCGCAGCTAAAACCGACTTGCTGGTTGAGATATGTAGATGATACCTTTGTCATCTGGTCACATGGACGCCAGACATTGAATCTGTTTCTAAAACACCTGAATTCTGTACATCCCAACATACAATTCACAATGGAAGTAGAGGAAAATTGCAGTATTCCGTTTCTAGACGTCCTGGTGAAACGTAAATCAGATGGCAGTTTAGGACATGCAGTCTATAGAAAGAAAACACACACGGACAGATATCTAAATGCTGACTCACACCATCATCCAATGCAAAAAGCAACAGTTCTCCAGACTCTGGCGACAAGAGCCGTTCGTATCTCAGACGAAGAAAATCTAGAGAGAGAAAAGCTACATCTGTTTGACTCTTTACAAAGGAACGGATACACAACTACCGCCATACGAAAAGCACTAGACAAGACTATGACAAAGAAGGCTAAAGAAGAATCTCCACCTCTGGAAGGCTTAGCATTTCTACCTTACGTTAAAGGCTCAACTGATAAGATAGGACGTGTCCTGCAACGATGCAACATCAAAACCGTGTTCACGAGCAAGGAAACTTTGGGCAACGGCTTCAGATCGATAAAAGACAAGATTCCAAGTTTAAAAACCGCTGGCGTATATCGCATTCCTTGTTCCTGCGGCTCGAGTTACATTGGACAGACTGGTCGTTCCGTTGATCTAAGACTCCAAGAACATAAAGGCGATTGCAAACACAAACGCATCACAAAATCAGCCGTAGCTGAGCATACATTTACAAATGGGCACACTTTAGAGTTTGAGCATGCCAGAGTACTTGCCAGAATACCTCATTACTTCCCGCGAGTGATACGTGAAGCCATAGAAATAGAAAAACATCCAAATAATATCAACAGGGAAGATGGCTTTAAACTTAGTAAAACGTGGACCCCTGTGATACACGATCTAAAGCATTACAACCACTGTGCGTCATACGGCCACGCCCCACGGATTACGTTGCACTCGGATGACCAACCAGCGTTACGCCACTCCGCGCGCCTGGCACAGAGGACTATAAATAGCTCCACACCGACCTTCGGTTCTTAGTGCGACTTTCACTCTGATGATGCAAGCTGCAAGGTCTTGTGAAACGTTAGTGAATATGGATGCACAAACAGCAAAACGGCCAAATCTGCCTAAGTATCCTCGTTCTCAAGATACTCAAACAACACGAGCCACCAAAGAGCATGGCCATCGCGCGGGTTTTTGCTCGACTTCACAAGGTGCAAGGCACATTAAGCCAGAAAATGCTGGGTGTTCATATACAAATACTACGCGGTCTAAGCCGAAATTCCATGCTAAGGAGAATAATTCGAGTAACCGCGAAAGCCTCAAACAATACATAAAGAATTCCTACATCAGATATAAAAACAAAAGGTATTTGCTCAAGCATGTAAGAATAAAGTCTCTTAATGATACATTATTACACAAGTATTGTACAAAATTTTATCTGCAACCGCCCAAAATTGAGAAAAGTGGATACTTTAGTTAGGTAATGAAGCCATTACACCACTACTGCTGTAATAGAAGTTTATTACACCACTAGTGGTTGTAATGAGCTGCACTACATAAGGAAAATAGTGTCAAATGAGTGACATAGTAAATTACTTATCCCACTGGAGTAGAAAAAAAATTTGTAGGCGCAAAATTATGCCTTAGCTGCCAGTATATAAAGCAACATATGAGCATTACAAGGGCAGTAAGCGACCAAGAATGGATAATTTACAAAATTTTCAATGCAAGGATGCTAACTCTATTAGTACCATACCCCATACTGCATTTTTGAGTCAACCAGGCACGAAATTTTGCAATTAGGTACATTTTATTTATGTGTCGTACGCTATTTAGGTGTTACCAGATTTTGGCCGTTTACTTCAATTCCTCACTCAAAAACGTAATTTTCTGGACATAGCGCCTCTAACACTTGCACGGCAGTATCGCCCTATGCTAGTACACCGTTTAAAATAAGCAAATTAAAATAAATAACTAATTATTATGAACCAATATCGTCTAATGAAGCTAATTTAAATTATATTTTTAACATAGGTATTGTAATCTGTAATGTACATACCGCAAATATCGTTTTAGCGGCTTACACAATATTACCTTTTCTATTACAACGTACATGTCACATCTATATACACGCACCAACTCATTCTTTGTGCACCCGCCGTATAAATGCGAATGCTGCTGTTATTCGATTCGTCAGAGGATATCATAAATTATGCTTATATTGCTCCGGGAACACCTTATTCCGATTTGCTTAATATGTAACTTAATAGGAACTTATCGTATTTTTTGAGTTCTGGAGATTCAGTATTCAATCGAGGTCAATAATTTAGTAATTGAATTACCATAAAGTAATTCAAATACCGCGAGTAATTTTAATTACCGCATGTAATTCATATACTTGTAAAGTAATTTAATTACCCAAAAGTAATTGAGTAATTGAATTTAGTAATTAATTACCTTCAAAAAGTAATTGTCAAGTACTTTTTATGAATAATGGCAATTCTTAATTACAAATAACGTATTTTGAAAAGTAATTCAATTCCAAGGCAAATAAACAAAAAGGAAATTCATTAGTCATTGAATTACAAAGTAATAAACTTTGCCCAGCTTTGGCTGAGCCCTATGATATTGATATTTACTCTTTCCATTTTTATTTTTAGGTTTTCCAGTTTTCTGCAGTTTAACAAAGTTCTAAGGTTTCGCGTTAATATTCTTTTAATAGACACATTTTTCTTCTTTAGAACGCCTTCACGAATTGGAGACTATTTTACTTGCGGTATCTCTATATGCAGCGCGATTCGAAAATTTTAGAACACTGCCGTTTCTCCTTTGCTGAAAGGTGGTCATGAAATAAGGCAATTCCAATTGTGAAGTTTCTCGGCCTTAGAAATGATTTCATGTCATTACGCATTTGTATGAAGTTTTGGCACCAAGTAGACACTGCTCTTTATTCATCTGAGATGTTTTCTGAGTTTAACCTCAAAAACGCCATGTGCTGGTAGATGAGGCAATTTTCACTGGTAATTGATTCATCTGGAAAGCTCGCTTTCGCTATTTAATGATCGACAACAAACAATTTAGGAAAGGAAGCCAAGCTGTGAAGTGGTAATTTTGGCTACCCCAATACATCATAGTTAATACGTGAATAAACACGCTTTTCCCAATTCAGTGTGTTTGAAAATTAATTCCATATCTTTTAGGTGTGCTGTAGCAGGTGGCATTGATTCGTAGCTGCTCTACAGAGGTATAAAAAAGTGTTTAATTTGTGCATCGAGTGTTAGCTAATTTCGTGCACAGCAGTTTGAGCTTAAGTTGTTCAGCAGGAGCCGTCCGCGATTCGGCGATATTTCCTTTCTAGCTGTAATAAGATCACTTCTTAACCGTTTGCCCATGCTGCTATTACGCCCGTTCTTTGTAGACTATTAACTCTATACACCATTGGGCTATGTTTATACAGGTTGCCTAAAATTCTAAGGAACATGGCAGTTCCATGAGTTGGAAAAGATTCAAATAATATTCGCCATAAGAGCAAGCGAAATGAATATGCAATAATTACTTTGGCAGCTAGGCAACAAGTAGGTACAATAGCTGTTTGTGGCCTAGCTACGAAAGTAATTTGAAGTATTTGAACCTTTTGCAACTCATGGAATTGCCATATTTCGTAAAATTGTATGCAACCTGCATAGTAAGTTCACTGTCGAACCTTTTTCTATAACGGCCCTCGTTGATTTCGCTTTCTTTGTTGAGAACCAAAAATCCATGATTTTTTTTCAACAATAAGTACCTACACTTTTAAACGTGACGAGTAGTCGTGCCGGAATAAGATTATGATATTTGCATTATCTTCTACCAGTTGTTTTGGAACTGATGAGTAAGTCTGACAGAAGTAAAAACAATCTATATTGCGGTGACGGCCAAAACAAAAGTAATCTCGAATTATTCTTTGAGCATTGACAGAAAAGTTTATGACGCTAATATGTGGCATGCAGGTGAACACGAAAATTTTGAACATCAACTCCATCCTTATTCATTGCAACATCTCTGTCGGTTCGCATAAAAATGGCCTGACCACATAATCCATCAACTCTTCCCCTAGGGCCACCTGGGTACAAACTAGTTGAAACACGTATTGTATTACTCGCGAACGTTAGCACTTCCAACATACACTCAACCTTTTCAGATTTTTTCTCCAGCTTTTCCACCACACACCTTATATTAGATATAAAAACGTTTACTACTCCCTTAACTATTTCTTTATAGGGACTTTTACAGTTCAACGATTTTAATAGTGCGAACCACAGTTTCACGACCTTCTGCAAACGCCACAGTTTCTTTCGCTAACAATCCCGTTTCCTCCAATTTTATTAAATTTGTTGTCTAAATAGCTTGGAATACAATGCTCTTTCTTCCTACGTCCAGCGCAGACCGATGAACGTCAAGGCTATAGAAGCAGTTAGCAATCACTCCTTGATTTGCAATTAGGGGTGTCCACTCCTACTCTTCTAACTGCACCCAGTCATATTTGTTACCCCGTATCATAATAACTGGGGTAAATTGTGAACTGCACCAAAACCTACACTCAGGTACTTCAATCTTGAATTATTTCATTTGTATGTCCTACTACTAAGAAGTGCAGGATAGAACAGTGGTTTTCCGCTTTACACCCGTATCACTAGCGGCCACCACTTCCATCTTACTCTGGACTATCTCGATAGCATTATGTAAGGCTTTTATTTCTGCACGACTGTCGAATGCTACTACACTTGCAGACTCTTCTTTGCGATTTTATTTTCACATTTCCAAGGTTACATATGGTGGGAGTTGGTCTTGACCTTGAATTGAAATTTTTGTGGTGGGATGTAGATAAAGCATTGAATGTGGCATTGACTTTAAACAAGGTTTGGCCTTAAAAGTGGTTTTAGAAGTGGTCTTAGCCTTGAAAGTGGCCTTGACCTGAAACTCAAGGCCAAGTGGTCAGGGGAGGCTCCAGTACTGTCCACTTCATTCTATAACCAGTAAACTACATACATTTGTTAACTTATGTAATTCTACGTTGTTTTAACTATTATATTACAATTTTAAGTAAGTTTTTTGTGACTTGTCTTATATCATTGTATGATCGAGAGGACCAATAAATTTACTATTACTATTACTATTACTATTACACAAAAAATGTAAACCTGCCGGATTAAATTCGTCCATTGACGTAAATAGTATAGTACACGTTGGGTCTTTAGTATTCAGACTATGAAGCGTCACTCAATAATTCTGTCTTTGAAGCATTGGTTGATGAAACTAACATTTTTAAATGTGCAAGAGCAGGCAGGCGGTATTGCCCACTAAGTGGCAGCAATTACGCCTGAAAAATTGTGAGAGAAAGAATACAATGTTTTTGATTTAACTCAAAATCAATACACCCTATGTTCGTATATAATGCAAAAATTACCAGTTGAAGAAAACCATTTTATGTAACCAGGGTTAACTATTAAAGGATAAGAAAAACGAGCTGCAAAATTGTCAAAACTTTGTTTATTTGTTTCAGCACTAATGTAGTTTACCTAGAGTTAGTTTTCAAACTAACTTCTAAGGCGTCATACAAACGATTTTTTAAGGTGGAGAAAACCAAGGCAAATTTATTTTAAAAATGGCTTAAGTTTTGTTGTAGCCCACAGCGAACTTCAGTCGCTCGGACAATCTTTACTAACAATAAAAATAAGTACTTTATTTATGAACTAAAACGGTAACTGGCTGAATATATCTGCTCACTTCCTTCATTTCGGAGGACTATGAAAAGTCGATATTAAATCCACGAAACACCACCTAAATCTGTTTGTTGGAGAAGCAGCATTAATATTCGAAGAATTCAACACATTATTAGCAAAAATAGAGCCTATAGTATATTCCCGCTATTTAACCACTATGTCATCCGATCTCGAAAATATAGTTTTTCTGTCTCCAGTCATTTTGTTATCGGACGGCCTATTAGTCCTGTGTTTGATCCGCATCTAAGCCGTCTTCCAAAATTACGATTGTTAAGCTTCCAACGTGTGCAGCAATTTTTGTTCAACACAGACATCTTAAGCAGGCGACGCGACGGTGTGATGCCTTTCTATGGCGTTAACGGATGCTCTACCGAAGCGATAGATTCGACAAGTCGTTGCTGTTCGGAGAGTTTATTACGAGGCGAAAGCTCTTAATATACTTACGTGAATAATACTTAAAATTGTAGAACAAGCCAGCAAGTAAAAATTACAGTCTACACAAGGTTTTATCCCCCAACAATAGCAATTTATAGTAAAGACAATACTTTTCACGTTGAACGCAAATGTTTAAAGCAAAATTTGTGAATGAGTATACATATATTGCAATGACCCTCTGATTTTTATGGGGCAAAGTAAATAAATGATTAGGGATAATCACCACAAATACAATTAATAGTTTTAATAATAGAATTCAAAGTTGTGTCAAATCTCAGGACTTATTAAAAAGATGTTTGTAATTATTAATTTGTAAAATAAATGGTTTATTGCCTGTACTATTTTATTTATTGACAACTCATCTAAATATTGATCCGGCTATTGCACGAGAAAACTCTTATCTGCGAGGGTTATGATTTAACACCCAGTATAGCATTTACTATTGAGCATAAATTTTATTCAAGATTGGCAAATACCCGACTTTCTTGCATCTGACAGTTTAAGCTATAACTTTACAACGTAAACAAACATGATCGATCGCAAAAATTAGCGTAATTTTAACTCAAAATACCAACAATCAACGAATTTCGCGTCAGGTAAATATACAATGCAATTATGACGTAATACGTGTAATCTGTTTTGCTGTTCTGACGCCAAAATGACGTCGCCTTGGCAACTGTTTCAATTTTCGGTTCTGGTCTAAAAATGTGTTGCCATCCCCAAAATCGAGCGACGTAATAAAAATGTTCTGGAATAATCCTGAGGCTGGAAAACTCTCTCTGGGCTTTGTAAATTATCTATTCTTGAAGCATCCCAAAGCTAAAGAGCCTCCGGATCTGCTTTCCTGTTAAAATTTATCTTATAAGATGGGCTTCCTACGCTGGATACAATTTTCACTGACGCCACGGTGATTACACAAGTCTGATTTATTCCTGGCTTCTGTTCTCTGGACGTAAATAGCAAGGACGGTCTGCTATACACGCTGGATACAAATTTTAGCCGACCTCTTCTCCGGAGCTCGTAGAAAATGGCCTCGGTTGTTGAACGCACATGGTCAAATCTTGCAGAATTGGGATATTTTAGCACAATGAATTTCTACACACAGAAGAACTGCACACTGAATATAATTAAAAACAACAGAATACTTTTATATTCGAAGGTTTACAATATTCTGTGAGGTAAACTTGCACACAGCTCAATTTTGCATGGCTTGGGTTGCCAAAAATAAAAAAATGAACATCAGGTAACTTAGCAACTAGTACATCAGTAAGATTTGATACAATTGTTTTACTTAGAATGAAACAAATCTTTAGCTCTAGCTATTTGTTTCGTCATTTATTCATCATTCCGGGCCAGCCTGTATATATTCATTCGAGTTATGATTTGCTGTATTTTAAATGATACCAAACTTGCTTCGCGCGAGCTCTCTGATTTCGGTTTTCCCAAAAAAATTCCTTATCATTTTGCGCCAGCTTGCGTCATCTTCCGTCCGCGACCTCATTTTACCTTTCGCTTTGGTTGGAGCAACTTGTTCCAAGAAGGCATCTCGTGTGCTTTATTGCACCTCAATATTTAATTTTGTTTGTGGGCTGATGACTGAAATCAGGTATGTTGCGTTGCTTTGTTTGATATTCAGGTTGGTAATTTTCCTTTTCTCATTAGCTCTTAATTACCGCTTTTAAATACCGCTTTTAAAGCTGTATTTTAAGCTATTTCTTATTTGGATTGACGCCACGTTAGCTGTCCTAATTGGCATATAACGTGGACCCGCAACTCCTTTCTGGAATGCCATTTTGGGCCTGCCGTTCGTAACACGGAGCGTCCGTTCCCTTATCAACTTTGGCCACGAGGTTTGTGCTGCTGAAGGCTGTTACGTTAAGATTATCCTGGACCAATTATTCATCGCCTATATGCGACTTTTTTGTCACAACCACGTTAGTCTCATTACAACTTTTGATGATAACTTCGCCTGCCCATGAATTGTTGGAGGAATCGATATCAACGACGCTTCATCACCGTTAACCGATTTACCAGCTACAAATTTAATTTACGCTTTATAAATTGAAAACTTAATGTATTAGTTGTTCCGATTTACAATTTACAAATTTAAAACTACACTTTATAAATGTAAAACGTAATGTATTAACTATTCATAAATCTATGTTTTATAAATTTAAAACAATGTATTAATTGTTCCCTAATTTACAATTCACAAATTTAAAGTTTTGCTTAATGAATACGTATTAAGAATTTTGTAAAAGGTGCCCTCACGCCATTTTGCTATCAAGACCGAGATAATGGTTAATACATATGACAGTGGTAAGCTTATCCCTTCATGGAGTTCTGATCACATTCAATCCAAGAGCCCAAAAGAGGTTCACATATTTTTGCTGTGCGTGTTGCATTTTCAGCATATGTAATATATTGCCTTCAAATAATTTAATACTGTGACAAACAATTTAAGGACTGAATACCGATGTTGCAAGCAATTATTAATTGTTGATTTAATAAACTTACTTGTTTGCTACGATTTTATTTATCTTTTTTTTTAAATCTGTGATTTCTGGCGTCCTGTGTTTTTTATAAAGAGCTTGCAGTAGTACAGCTTACGTTAAGATTATCCTGGACCAATTATTCATCGCTTACATGCGACTTTTTTGTCACAACCAGATTAGTCTCATTACAACTTTTGATGATAACTTCGCCTGCCCATGAATTGTTGGCGGAATCGATATCAACGACGTTTCATCACCGTTAACCGATTTACCAGTTACAAATTTAATTTACGCTTTATAAATTGAAAACTTAATATATTCTTCTTCTTTCTCAGCCGTTTTCTACCCTTTGGGTATAGGCCTCCCTAAAGCTTCTCCAAGTAGCTCTATTTTGTGCTACCTGGTACCAATTTAAGCCTCCTGTTTTCTTGAGGTCGTCGCTCCATCGCATTTGTGGTCTTCCTACGCTTCGGCTGTTACTCCACGGTCTCCATCGTATTATCTTGCCACTCCATTTGCCTTGTCCTCTTGCCACGTGACAAGCCCAGTTCCATTTTAATGTCGCGATGTGGGTAACTATATCTATAACCTTTGTCTTCTCTCTTATCCATACATTCGTTTTGTGATCTCTCAACGATATGCCGAGTATCCTTCTCTCAATTGCTCGTTGGTTAACTCTCAATTTGTTCAGTATAGATTTAGTGAATATCCAGCTCTGTCCGCCGTAGGCTGTCACTGGCAGAATGCATTGATTATATATTTCGGCTTTCAGTGGAATTGGAATATTCGTAGCTAGTATGTCCTTTACCTTGTTATAGGCAGCCCACGTAAGTCGTATCCTTTCGTTTATTTCCAGTTCTTGGTTCGCCTTTCCTACGGTTATGGTCTGTCCTAGGTATTTGTATTTGGTTACCTTATCGATCTTGTTTGTTCCAAGCGTGACATATTGATTGACGTCTTCGTTCTCTGTTGTCATGTATTTTGTTTTCTGGAAATTAATTTCAAGGCCAATACGGGCGGCTGCTCTGTGATTGTCCTCGATGAGGCTCACTAGCTCTGATTTTGATTGAGCAATCAGGACTATGTCATCAGCGAATAGTAGTTGATGCAGTCTCTCTCCACTGATATTGATGCCCCGGTTTTCCCAATGAATTAATCTTAGCGCATCTTGCAGGACTAGAGTGAATAGTTTGGGCGACAATATATCACCCTGTCTTACTCCTCGTCCGATGTTTATTTTGTCAGATGTGTCATGTAATTTTATTTGTAGAGTGGCTTTATTATAAATGTTTTTTATTAGGGTGTTGTATCGATGGTCAATTCTTGCTTCCTTGAGAGCTCGTTCGATTGCCCATAATTCGACGGTGTCGAAAGCTTTCCGGAAATCTATAAATGCCAGCCAAAGGGGTATATTATACTCTGTTGTTTTTTCCAAGAGTGTTCTTATCGTTTGTAAGTGTTCGGTAGTGCTAAATTCTCGTCTAAACCCTGTTTGTTCTTTTGGCTGGTAGAAATCCAGCTTCGGTGTTAGGCGGTTGGTTATAATTCTGGAGAATAGCTTGTAGATTTGAGATAGTAGGCTAATAGGTCTATAATTCTCCAGGTCTTCGGTATCTCCTTTCTTGTAAATCAATATTACAAGTGCATTAGCCCAATCCTCTGGAATGTCTTCTTGCTGCAGGCATTTGTTAAAGAGTGATTCTAGTTCTTTTATAAGTGAAGCTTCTCCGAGTTTCAGTACCTCTACTAGGATTCCATCTTCTCCGGCAGATTTCCCGTTCTTCGTCTGTCTCATTGCCACTGTTATTTCGTCTATATTAATTGGTGGTATATCTTCAGAGCCTACGTTTGTAACTTTTCTTCTTGTGTTTTGTTCGTCTATGTCGCTTTTTACCTTTGTTGTATAAAGGTCTTGGTAGAAGTTAGTAACTGCTCTCATAATACCTTGTCTGTCATTAGTCCAATTTCCTTTATTGTCTTTCACTTTTACAATCTCTTGTTTTGTTGTTGTTAATCGTCTTCTAAGAACTTTCATACCTCTGTGATTTTCGAGTACTCTTCGTTATTTTGGTTTTATGTTCCAGTATGTCTTCTTTTGCCATTCTTCTGACAGTTTTGTTCAGGTCGGTATACTCTACTGTATCTCTCTTCTGTTCCTTTATTAATTGTCTTCTTTTCTCTAGCATGTTCAGTGTTCTTTGTGAAAGTTTGTTTTCTCTAGTTGTTTTCAATCTATAGGATTTAGTTGCCTGGTTTACTGCATTTACGATGATTCTGTTGATCTCTGTGATATTGTCAGTTTTGGATTCTTGTTCGCTAAGTTGTTTTGTGAGACAGGTTTGAAATCGATGGGAATTTTCTTTTAGTTCGTCTAAGTTGACACGTTTAGATAAGGGTCTGTTCATTTTCTTTTTCCTCTCAAGTTTCGTATTTATGTAGATATGTGCTCTCACCAGGCGATGGTCGCTGCCCGTATTAAATCTGTTCAGTACGTCCACGTCATGTATCATATGGATGTTGTTGGCCAGTATGTAATCTATCTGATTTCGAGTGTTCCCATCTGGGCTGCGACATGTCCATTTACGATTAGGTATTTTTTCAAAAAAGGTGTTAGCATTATAGAGACGTTGTTCCTCCAGAAAATTTGCCATTATCGAGCCCCTATGGTTTCTAATTCCAAGTCCATGTTTTCCGACATATTCTTCAGTTTCGTTTATCTGACTTAATATATTAATTGTTCCGATTTACAATTTACAAATTTAAAACTACGCTTTATAAATTTATTTATTTATTTGACGAACAAAACAGGCGAAACGCCTAATTACATTGTTCGATAGTTATCGAAAAATATCATGCCTAATACATGTCATATTATTTACATACAGATATTTAACTACAACCATTTATCAAATAAACAATTTTAAACAAAAATATGCAGTGAATGTGCCTACACGTCAACATACGCAACATGGTATTTATTGGTTCAATAATGTATTTATCTGTGATCTAAATTGTGCTAGAGATGATGAAAAAATGTCTATTTGAAAGTCTAGTGCGCTGTCTAAATAATTAAATAAAGAACATATCCGAGTAATGGGTGAGAATTTTTTTACAAGAGTTCGATAACGTCGAATATAGAAAAGCTGTTTTTTTCGTGATCTATAAGCCGGGACATAGAACAATAAGAGCGCTAACAAAGGTGGGCAGTCTATAAGGTGGTGTATAAGTTTAAACAAAAAAGTCATACTAAGTAAGTTGCGTCTTTGGGAAAGTTTTACAATTTTAAATTCTTGTCGTATTCCCTCATAGGATCCAAAGCCAGGATACCTGCGATATTTCTTATAGTATATGTATTTTAAAAATTTATTTTGCACTGTTTCCAATGCATGAGCGTGCATCGCCACTCCTGGATCCCACACCATAATCGCAAATTCTAGCTTCGATCGAATGAGGGTATTGAATAGTGTTTCGACAGCCATAATGCTATTAAATTTTTGACAAGTTCGAGTTATGAATCCAAGGGTTCTCAGACAACTATTTACTGTAGATGTAACGTGTTCATCAAAATTTAGAGTGTTTGTGAAGTGAATTCCCAAATCTCTTATTTTTTCGACCCTTTGCAAGTTGGCACTGCTCATATTATAATTCCAAATTTTCTTGTTCCTGTTGAGACTATACGTCATTATCCGACACTTGCCTGCATTAAAATATAGTTTATTTTTTCCACTCCATTCAACAACAGAGTCTATATCTTGTTGTATTTGTATCGATTCTTCTAAGTTTCGCGAGTTTGAAAATAATTTCAGGTCATCAGCAAAAATCAAAAAATTACAGTGGTTAATTGATTTTGATATGTCATTAATAAATATCAGAAATAGAAGAGGGCCCAAATTGCATCCTTGAGGAACCCCCGACGGCATACCATATGCTTATGACTTATGAGGACCTATTACGACATATTGTGATCTTCCTTGCAGATAAGATTGAAATAATTGTAATAAAGGAAAAGACAAATTTAGCCTCTCAAGTTTTTCAAGTAAAATATCGTGATCTACTCTATCGAATGCCTTTGAAAACTCGGTGTATACTACATCGACTTGACTGTAATTTTCAAAAGCAGTCGATATGTAATCAACAAATAAGACTAAATTAGTTTGCACAGACAAACCTGCCCTAAAACCATGCTGCTCTACGCATATTTCTGATTTTACGTGTTGGTATAATTTTTTATACAAAATTTGCTCAAAAACTTTACCGGGAGCAGAAAGAATTGATATAGGCCTGTAATTTGAAATGTTGCATTTCTTTCCAGATTTATGAATTGGGATTATTTTTGATATTTTCCAAAGAGTTGGGAACGTACGTGCTTTTAACGCCAAATTAAAAATAATCTGCAAGGGTAGTGCCAGCTCATCGGCACAGGCTTTTAATATATAAGGTGGTATGCCGTCAAGACCTGAAGCTTTTTTAGGTTTAAGGTTTTTAAGTGCATTCCGAACCTCCTCAATCTCGACATCATCAATAACAAGTAGATCCAATCTTTCATTAGTGACTCTATTGTTAACCGATAAACCATACGTTGAGGGTGGTCCATACACCGAACTAAAGTAATTGGCGAATCCCCGAGCTGCTGTTTCCGACGTGAAAGTCTCCCCCTCCAGCTCGTAAAAGTACGTCTCACCCGAATCTGATTTCCGACTATTTACATAGTTCCAAAACGCCTTAATATCTATTTGTAGGTTATTCTCGATATTTTCAATATACTTTTTATGATCTTGTCTAATACTTTTTTTGCTAAAGCGCGCAAGCGTTTAAACTCGCCAGCATGATAAGCTGCATTATGAATTTTTTTTTTGTGAAAGTTTTTATTTTTAAGAATATCTTTCGTTTCTTTAGAAATCCAACTCGGATAAGTCGCACCTGCACGCCGACGCCGAAAGGGGGTTGTGGAACATAAAATATTTAAAATGTAATGTATTAACTATTCATAAATCTATGTTTTATAAATTTAAAACATAATGTATTAATTGTTCCCTAATTTACAATTCACAAATTTAAAGTTTTGCTTAATAAATACGTATTAAGAATTTTGTAAAAAGTGCCCTCACGCCATTTTGCTATCAAGACCGAGATAACGGTTAATACATATGACAGTGGTAAGCTTATCCCTTCATGGAGTTGTGATCACATTCAATCCAAGAGCCCAGAAGAGGTTCACATATTTTTGCTGTGCTTGTTGCATTTTCAGCATATGTAATATATTGTCTTCAAATAATTTAATACTGTGACAAACAATTTAAGGACTGAATACCGATGTTGCAAGCAATTATTAATTGTTGATTTAATAAACTTACTTGTTTGCTACGATTTTATTTATCTTTTTTTTTAAATCTGTGATTTTTGGCGTCCTGTGTTTTTTATTAAGAGCTTGCAGTAGTACAGCTGATGATAGAAATCTGCGACCCAAGGCCACCGAGATTAAGCTAGCTAGGTCATTACGGTGAGTACAAACATTACAGAGCTACCGTGGTGTATAAATGATAAGGGGGTTGATCTGCGATTACACTACCATTGATTATTATTAGTGATCGATCGCAGGTCGGCTTCTTTATTGTTTCACTGACGCCAAACGTGTGGGGCTCGACTTTGGTATTACATCAGCTGTGCAACCTGCAATTCTCTAATATTTTTACCAAATTATTTATTTTAAAATGAATGTTAACGCACTTCGTGTAGATGAATTACTTTATGAGCTACTGTTCAGAGGCTTAGATAGGGACACGGTGGAAAGTATGAACGTCGACCAACGTGGTAGGACCTTGCGTGCGAAACTATTACTAGAAAAGGCTGACCCTACATTGCTTAGAGCTTATCAATTAGTAGTACCCTTTGATGTACAATTCGAACTTGATGCTTGTAAAGGCAAACTAACTGAACTTTCGGTTTTAGTTACTGCTTTCTCGGGGGCACCTTCTGATTCAGAATTTTCTCGGCTTGATACGCGGCTGACGCATCTGTATTCACGACTAACCAGGCTACAACCCTCTTCTGAATTAGAACAGGAGCATGCTACGCTTACTAGTCAATGCTTAGATTTATTACAGTCACTTAGTAATGAGCATGACGATTCGCAATTACAAGTAGATCCTTGGCCCTCAAATGTTG
This sequence comes from Agriotes lineatus, assembly GCA_940337035.1. Taxonomy (NCBI): domain Eukaryota; kingdom Metazoa; phylum Arthropoda; class Insecta; order Coleoptera; family Elateridae; genus Agriotes; species Agriotes lineatus. Next base: position 187,489 of record CALNHX010000804.1, read on the forward strand.
ATGCCACTAATTTTGTCGATTCTGTTAATACAGTAACTCCACCTAATTCTGACCCTATTGAACCTATGGCAGATAATATTGTTAACAACCCTAATATAATTGAAGCAGCTCGGTTAGCTTCATCTACTTTCCAACGACCTAGGGTATCTTTTTCTGCTGAGCAGGAGGATACGGATGTACCTCCTTTTACACAACAATCTTGTATGTCAGCTACTGCTAATTTGCGAACTGAATTAGACCACATTAATTACTGTACGACGTCTCTTCCTAGACATGTAGGTTTAGTTTTTGTACCGGTATGCAAATGGCGTTTATCATTTGATGGAGACACGACTACTATGGGGGTAAATTCTTTTCTACAGCGTGTCGAAGAACTTAGAGTAGCGCGTAACATTTTATATGACCAATTATTTTCTAGTGCTGTTGAACTTTTCTCGGGTCGTGGGTTAATATGGTACCGTGCTATGCATCACCGGGTTTCAAACTGGCACGAATTGGTAGCTAGGTTGCGATCTGATTTTTTGCCTATTGATTTTGATGAAGAGTTATGGGACGAGATTAGGAAGCGCAAGCAGGGGGGCGATGAAAAACCCTCACTTTTTATTGCTGTGCTGCTTAATTTATTTGATCGTTTACTCGTTAAACCATCCGAATCAATTCAACTTAAGCATATTATAAAAAACTTGCAACCTTTTTACGCTACTCAATTATCTTTAATAGTAGTCCACGATATTGAACACCTTGCATTTCTGTGTGAAAGGCTGGAAGACGTTAAGATACCTAATATTAAATATCGCAATCCTGCTGCTGCTTCATCCTTGCAAATGGAATCTGACTTGGCTTACCAGCCTACTTCTAAGAAACCTGTGACACAGACTGCACAAATGACAATTAAACATCCTGGTCCTAGAACTAACCGTGCGAAAAGTACGACCACTTGTTGGAACTGCCGTAAATTAGGCCATACTTTCCATACTTGCTCAGCAGATAAGACTATTTTTTGTTATATTTGCGGTCATGTAAATAGTTATTTTGCTACTTGTCCTAAATGCCATCCAAAAAACGCAAAGTAAAAGGTAGATATCACAGCCGATCTATTCCTTATCTCTATTATACTAAGGCTGATACTTTATTTTGGAAATCTTGGTTACGAACTGTAAATAAATTTTGCCGTATGACTTGTAATACTTCAGCCACCTTCACTAAACAACTTTCTGACAACCGTCCTTATTTAACCATTTATATTGATGGCGAATCTATTCACGCTCTTTGCGATACAGGGGCCAATCAAACTTTAATTGGGCGCAACGGTTTATATTTACTTCAGAGACATGATCTCAAATTGTGTAACAATAAGTCTCCGCTTACCTTGACTACTGCTGACGGTCAGCTACAAAATATTTTAGGTACTGTTGCCTTACCCATTACCATTGATGGTATTACTAGGTCTATCGATGCGGTTATTTGTGACTCAATTCCGTCTACACTAATTTTAGGTGTTGATTTTTGCTACGCTTTTGGAGCAAAGACTGATTTTGTCGCTGGACGCTGCGATGTGGCTGAAACTTTTTTGCTGCAGACTATTTGTGGCGTAGTTGATTTGTCAGTTCAACAAAAACTTCTTCTAGACCAAGTTGTTGGGAAGTTTGCTGAAATTTCTAGTCCTACTTTAGGCTTAACTAATTTAGTTGTACACACTATTGATACGGGTGACGCATCTCCTATTAAGCAGAGATACTATCCTTCGTCTCCTGCTATGCAAGTCCATGCCGACCACGAACTTGATCGCTTGTTAGAGATGGGTATTATTCGTCCCTCGAAATCTCCTTGGAGTTCTCCAATGGCCTTAGTCAAAAAGAAAAATGGTTCGTATCGACTTTGTTTCGACGGTCGAAAATTAAATTCGGTTACCAAGAAGGATGCTTATCCTTTACCATATTTAAATAGCATTCTTGATAAATTGCGCGATGCACGTTATCTTACGTCCATCGATCTTAAGCAAGCTTTTCACCAAATTCCTCTACATCCTGATTCATGCAAAAAACAGATTTTACAGTCCCTAGACGTGGTTTGTTCGAGTTTACAGTCGTTCCGTTTGGGATCGCGAACGCAGCTGCCAGTCAACAACGTCTCATGGATAGCATTTTTGGTCCGCTATTGGGTGAAAACATCTTCGTGTATTTAGACGATATTATTATCGTGTCTGGAACCTTTAAAGAACACTTGGACACCTTAGAGCAAGTTTATACCCGTCTTAAAGACGCTAACTTAACTATCAATATCGACAAATGTCAGTTTTGCCGTCCCAGTCTTACGTACCTCGGCTTTGTCGTCTATAAAAATGGTTTACGCACTGACCCTGATAAAATTTTGCCTATCACTAAATACCCCCAACCAAATACAGTGACCGACGTCAAACGCTTTATTGGCTTAGCTTCTTGGTATCGTCGCTTCGTTCCAAATTTTGCCACTATTACTGCTCCTATTTCGGACCTAATTAAAGGTCGTATTAAAAAGCAGCGTGTCCATTGGACTGATGATGCTCTTAAATCATTTAGTCAAATTAAATCTTGTTTGACCTCCGCTCCTGTTTTGAGTAGTCCAAATTTTTCGCTACTGTTCACGTTACAATGTGACGCCTCTAATTTTGGCCTCGGCTGTGTTCTTACACAAAATATTGACGATGAGGAAAAGGTTATTGCTTATGCTTCACGTACCCTTAACAAGGCCGAACGCAATTATTCTGTCACCGAGAGAGAGTGTTGAGCTGTCATCTTTGGCATTGAGAAATTTAGACCGTATATAGAAGGTACACATTTCACTGTGTTAACTGACCACTATTCCTTATTGTGGCTTACTAATATGAAAGACCCCACTGGCCGTTTAGCCCGTTGGAGTGTTCGTCTGTCACAATACGATTTTACAATTCGACACCGACAGGTCAAACATAATGTAGTTCCCGATTCTTTATCGCGAGCTCCTATTCAGGTTTCCGCTCTAGAACTTGTTGATGGTAACTTAGACTCTTGGTACTTAAAAATGCTTAAACGTGTTAGCCAGAGTCCTAATCAATTTCTTACTTAGCGAATTGAAAATCACCGACTTTTTAAGTATGTTCCCAACCGTCATGACATTGTTAGCAACTTAGTGGAATTAAAACAGGTGATACCTCGATCTCGCCGAACTGAAATTTACAAACTCTTTCATGACAGTCACACATCTGCTCACTTGGGTGGTTATAAAACCTTTTGTAAAATCTCCGAACAATATTACTGGCCTAAAATGCGTGCCGATGTCATCCGTTACATACGCCATTGTGAAACTTGTGCTGCGAGTAAAGTTAGTCAACTTGCTAGACCTGGTTTAATGGGCCAAAATAAGAAGATTTTATACCCTTTTCAATGTTTGTCAATTGACATAATGGGTCCCTTACCTCGCACGAAAACTGGTAACACTTCTATCATAGTTGTATGTGATTGGCTAACCAAGTTTACCTTAGTTAAAGCTGTTCGCGCTGCCACTGCTAAAGCAGTAGCCAAGTTTCTGGAGAACGAAGTATTCCTTATTTTTGGTGTTCCTCAAATATGTATGGTTGATAACGGACCACAATTTATAAGTTCCCAATTTAAAGCCTTGATGAAACAATACCAAGTTCAACAAGTTTGGTATAATGCTTCTTATCATCCTCAAGTCAATTTTGTTGAGAGAGTTAACCGAGTTATCGGTACTGCTCTTCGTTCTTATGTTTCGGATAATCATCGTTCGTGGGACGAACATATTTATCAAGTTGCACACGCTTTGCGTAACGCCGTTCATGAGGTGACGGGTTACACCCCTTCTTTCTTAAATTTTGGGAGGACTGTACCAGTTTCTGGGACTTATTACGGTCGTCTTAAGAACTTCCAAGAAGAAGAATTATCTTTAGAAACTCGTGAAGACCTGGCTTCAGACGTTAACCAACTTTCTGAACTTTATCAAGACGTTGTTAAACGCCTCAATAACTCCTACCAACGCAATTCCAAGCACTATAACTTGCGTAAGCGTCCATTAAAATTTAATGTCAATGATTTGGTTTGGAAAAGGAACTACGTCTTATCTGATGCATCTAAATCCTTCAATCAGAAATTGGCTCCTAAATATGTCAAATGCAGAGTACTAAAAGTCACCGGCCCACTTACCTATCAGTTAGTGACCGTCCCCGACAATAAAAACGTTGGAGTTTGGCATATTAAAGATTTAAAACCTTACTTTGGAGAAGGACAAGTGGAGGAGTGAATTTTGGTGTGCCTGATTGTGTGTATGTGATTGTATGTATGATGATGTATGTGCATGTTTAGCTTATCTCGCCTATTCACCCTACGGATAGTATTATACTATCAACATTATTCTCACCCTTTTCGACTTGTTAACCAATTTCTATTATTATTATAATTATTATTATTTATTGCGTGCTTTTTAAGCCGCATATTTTTTGCTTTTGAGTGCTAGTTAGGCACCTTGAGCGACTCCTTAATTACCGATTTGATGGTACTTTTCCCTATCATTAGATTATATTAGGTGAAACCCTTTTGAGTGACGGATTTCCTCGCTTCTTTATAGATAGCGATTGGACCTTTTGTCGAACTCTTCTTGAGTCTTTTGTTGATAGTGAAGCAAGTGTTTAGGTGAGTTGCTTTCGTGATGAATGCGTGAGTCTTCTTTACTTTTTCGAAGTGTGTCTTTCTGACAATGGAGTTAGTTGTAAAAGAGTTTCTAGACCTGCACGATTTACTTAGGGTGGTTGGTTGGGTATGCAGGGAAGGTCACTGTTTGGGAACGCCATCATCTAGTTCTTCCCCTTTGTAACGTATAGGGTGGTTGGTTGGGCATGCAGGGTCGGTCTCTTTTTTGGGAAACTTTTCCATCAAATATTTTATTATTTCCTTTCCCCATCTCGCTTCACGAGATATTTCCCAAGCGTCAGGTCAACACTATTAGTTTCTTTAGTGGCCTGTATTGCTTGTGGTACGCACGAGTTCATGTTTATATTTCATTTTTTTAATAATTTTTCCTCCATACTTTTGCTATTGGGTTACCTTGGATATGAGGTGAGTGTTGATGATGCGGTTCGAGTTTTTCGGATGTTTGTATTTTCGGATGTTTGTAGGAGGGTGGATTGTGTCCTATGTGATGCAGTCGTTTTTGCTGTGTTTAGCAGTTTTTTAGGCTTCTGTCCGGTTTAGACAGAACGTCTATTTTTTTTGGCGGTGTCCCATGTGGTGCCCCTGTTATTTTTAAGCCGATTTATAAGGGTTGTTTCCCTTGGCTTATCTTCTCGAAAGAGGATTTTTCGATAGCGTTTCGCTTTGTGTGTTGGCATCATCGATCTCACACTCCAATTCCTTGGTTTCCTGCATCTTTTCATGTTCCATACTTTAAACTTTTTCATTTAATTCCGTTATATGTTGCGGGTATGGTTTTTAGGGCTTTTTTGTCCTGGGTTTTACCCGAATTTTTCGTCGTAGTATTTTCACTTCTGCGATGTTTCATACAGGAGTAAGTTTTTGTGACTTATCTCCGGTGTTTCGCTGTGTGTTAGTTCACACGGTGTTTTAGTGTGCAGTCGTTCCTGGACTGTTCACTTTTCCTTGACCAGCAGGGTGTAGGGTTTTCTGCTTCGGCGCTCTTCTTCACAGTCGCTTACATTCGCGGTGATCACTACGGGGGCCCGCGCTGAGTGTCTGTGATTGACAGCGTCCTCACCTTTTGTTAATTTCTCATTTCACTGCAATAGCTTCTTTCAAACAGCCCTGCGTTGACTGACTGACTGACGGACATCGGACTTATCCCTTCCAAATCCCTCTTCATTATACTATCTTCCTTTATTATACTCTTTTAATACCCAAGTATCCCTTTTTCCGATTTCTTTTCTTCTCTACCTTATTGGCTAATTCTAGATCCCATTTCTAAGTTCCATGCCAATTTCCGGCTGCTGCCACAACCGTTGGCTAAATCTCAGCAACTTTTCAGTACGCTGACTTGGTCCATGTGTGTATTCTGCCAGTACACATTTAAGGTAACCTTCTGATTAGTTCGTTTTCCGTTGGCTATGGTACGGAGCTAAGCGTCTAACTTATCCACCGACGCGCCTTTTTCATCTAGCGCGACGGATCGGTTTAGCACTTTGCTCACGACTATTCCCTCCGTAAAACTTTCTATCCCTTCTTCTTTTCTTAACTTTACTCTTTTATTTCCCATCTATTTCCCTATTTTCCTTTCGCCTTCTTTTGACTGACGATAACCTTTTAATTGCTTTAGCATAATCATACCTCAGGTATTTCTCTTGGCCGTGGGGAGTGAAACAAATCTTTAGCTCCTGCTATTTGTTTCGCCATTTATTTATTCTTTTCCTGGCCAGCCTGTACATTCCCACTTGAATTATTTTCGCTGTATTTCGAATAATATCAAGTTTTGTCCGCGCGAAGGCGCTAGATTTGGTTTTCCCGAATTCACTTGTTATCGCTTTACGCCAGCGAACAGCGATTCGATTATTTTGGGCATTTGATTTTCGCTTTCTGTCGAAGTAACTTGCTTCTTCGAAAGTATTCCCACGTGCTACAGCACTAATTAATAATTAATTTTGTTAGTGAGCTGATAACTAAATCAGGTATGTTTACGCTAATTGCTTGTTATCCATTTTAGTAATTTCTCTTTCTTATCAGCTTTTAGTTACCGCTTTTAGTTACCACTTTCGAGTAACTCTTTTAAACGCCGTTTTTGAGCGACTGGTTATGCTATTTGGCATCATAATTGGTAATCTTGGACCCCTCACAACTTCCTCTGGAATGTCATTTTGGGGGCTTGCCGTCTGTAACACCGAGTGCCTGTCCTTTTATCAACTTTGGCCACGAGGTCTGCGCTGTTGGTGATTGTTACATTAAGATAATCCTGGACCAATTCAACGCATGCCACCGGCGTTTCTTTCAATCCAGGTTAGTCTTATTTCAACGCCCACGAATTATTGGCTGAATCGATTTTTTTCACAACGCTTCAAGTTTATAATTTACTAATTTAAAACTACGCCTTATAAATCTAAAACGAAATGTACTAACCATTCATAAATCTGTGTCTCATAAATCTAAAACATAATGTATCAATTGTTCCCTAATTTACAATTTACAAATTTATAATTTTACTAATTGAATACATATTAAGAATTTTGTAAAAAAAGTGCTTCACGCTATTTTATTATCATTACCGAGATAACGGATAATACACACAGACAGTGATAAGCTTATCCCTTCAGTGAATTGCATTCAAATTCAATTTAAGAGCCTAAAGGAGGTTCACATATGTTCGCTGTGCGTGTCGCATTTTCAGCACGTATAATTTATTGTATTCAGGTTATTTAATATTGTGATAAACGATTTTCCGACGCATTACTGATGTTGCCACCAAACATGATCTGCTGATTAATAAACTTAATTGTTTGTTATTTTTTTATTTATTTCTTGAAATCTGTGATTTCTGGCGCCCTGTGTTTTTTTTTACTATTATTAAAAGAGCTTGCAGCAGCTCAGCTGATGATAGAAATCTGCGACCCAAGGCCATCGACTTTGACGCTAGCTAGGCCATTGCGGTAAGTAAGAAACATTTCAGAGCTACCGTGGTGTATAAATGATAAGGGGGTTGATCTGCGATTATACTACCATTGGTTATTATTAGTAATCAATCGCAGGTTGGCTTTTTTATTGTTTCAGTTGAAGTAAAGAAGTAGAAAAAATTGGTATGTGCAGCAAATCGAACGAGAAAGCACTCAGTACGACAACAGAAAAAGACAGAAAGACACAAAAATTGAGTTAAAAATGTAGGTCAAATTGATAGAAGATGAAAATAGACATATTTTCAATAAATAGCCACACGGATTAGACAAGTGGAAAGATACAGATTCGAATAAAAATTAACTACCATTTTTCTCTCATCTCTTGTCCTTATTCAGCTTCCTATTAGAGTTGGAATTTTTCTTAGTTTTTGATTCAAACCTATTTTTATTTTTTTAACCCAGATTATCATTGACTTTATTTATATCTAATACTATAATCTTTTTTTTATTGCTATTAATTTCTTTTCGCCAGTTTTGAAATTGATGCCGCCATTGTTTTTTATGTGCGGAGAAAAACAAGGTCGGTAATTAGTCTCGCACTAAACTTTTCATGCGAGAACTATTTCAGTAATTGGCCAGTTAGCGTCAAGCAAGGAGGTTGTGAGCATTATAAGTCTGTCCATTTAGCTGCTTGGGAAAGCCTTCGTCAGATATACTCGGCTTTTTAAAACGCAGTTTCGTTTGAATGCCGTGAAATTTCATATTGAAAGCCACCCTAGTATCATTCCGCCGACGCACTTGAACATCAACTCTTTGTAATCAATGTCTGATATCCCGGCGCAGCCCTGGGAAAACATTTTGTTATCAGTGTGTAGATCGACGACAATGCTCGTAGCCAATCTTTGATCTGCTGTATCCATTCGTTTCGACGAACTCCTTGGAGAAATTGCCCTCTGGATTTTGTAGATTGACGTTAATTTCGCTCTCGACAATCTTGAACCTACCATTTCGATTTCATCGAAGCCAGGCTTCCATTTTTGAACCTTCGTAATTTTCCACCCATTGCTATCGACAAATTGTCTTGTTAAGAATACGATTTGAAGCTGATCCCCGTTATAAGTGGAGTAACGCCGGCCCCCATTCCCTATTATTGTACTTCGTAAGTCGGTTTTCGCTTTTAAAAAGTCTGTGGAGTAAGCTTTAATTTCCGGTCTCTAATTTGAACACAATAATTTTGAGGTGCTTCCTTATTACTGCATTACGTTTTAAGTTTGCTTAAAATAGAAGAGTATAGATTTTCTTCGATTGGTTTTTTACTTCGTCAACACGTCGACTGAATGCTTTCATTATTTGTATCTTTCTTCGCATTCAACTTTCTATTTTAGTTTAGGAGTTCTTTCGTTTTTAACGTTTTGTACCGCAGCTTATATCTTGATCATTAATATACGATATTTTCAAACAATGGTCTTACATTAATCTAGTTCACTCTAACTTTCTCACTTTATACCACTTTTTTGCAGGTCAACATTTTGCATTTATTAAGTGCGTAGGCATTCCCTCTCAACGTTATTATTTTTAGTTCGATTAAATATTTTCCGAACATTTTTCGCATTGCTCACCTGATTAAAACTGAGCCAAAAAGTCGTTTCCTTCTTTTCCTCTTCATCTTCTATATTATACTGCATGTTGTTTTAATATACCCGTACATTTAGGTCACGATTTTCTGAAATCGTTTAGAATATTATAAATTTATGGAGAAATCTCAGGCACATAATTTAAGTACGTCGTTGCAGCGCGCAATGTGATTACCTCGAGGCAAATCTCGGTGCAACGCGGCACAAAGTGCAAACCAGCCCTGACGCTCGAAATAAAGGAGACAGACAAATCTAATTGTGCATCCCGCACAAAGACACACGACAAATTTAATTGTTCCGGTGGCAAGAGAGCCGGAAATTGTCGAACGACCTTGCCGCAAAGCCTTTGTTTTATTGCACGTCCTTATATGTGGCTGATACTCTCCTAATGGGCTTTGAACCTACACTAAATTTCAGTTAAAATTATACTGTATCGTTTTAATTTGTCCGGCTGCGAGTGTAACAGTTATTGCAGTTGCCGGCTTCCCATTCTGCAAAATTTATTAGTAATTTAACTTAATTCGGAGTTCATGATATTTGCTTTGGCTGGACATCATAGGGGGAAAAATTAGTGCTTTTGGGGGTAGGGCAGGGACAAGAGATAATTTCGTGATGTTTACATTTAAAATTTCCGTTCAGGTTAAAGCTATGCACAATACTGCTGTAGGTTAAAATTTTGATATATTTCTAGTATAATGTAGAGGTCAATGCTCCACTTACTATTTTTTAATGTTATCTGTGGTATATTAAACTTATTCATATATTGCATACTGTAACAGTTTGTTTAAATAGCACTACAATTTTTATTTTAATATACTAGGTGGAAACTATAAACGATATTTATAAATTAAGTGAATATTGTTATACAACATGTCCTAGATCAGGAATGAGCAACACGCGGCCCGCGGGCAGCTTGCGGCCCTCCACACTTTCTCGTGCGGCCCTTCAAAGATGTCACATTTTGACTATTAAACATTCCTACAGTGTCTCTAATACGACTTCTTCAATTTCCCTGTTTATTTTAAATCGTAGTAGGCTAGCATTTTACCGTGAGGGGAAAGTAACATACAAGTAGAATTTAGTGAGAGGTATAATTAGAAAAAAGAAATTTTTTAAATCGATAAGATATAAAAAAAATACTGGGGTGGTGCTGTTTAAAGTGAGACACACTGTAGAAGTGGAAACAGGTTCCGGATGAGTTACAAATGGAATTAATATATTTTAAAAACGACACGGATTTAAGAAATAAACTTCAAAATGTTGAAATACATAATTTCTATCAAAATTACATGAATTTAGAAATATTCCCACGATTAGGCGCACAGGCAAAGCAAATAATGACACTTTTTGGAAGCACCTATGTTTGCAAAGCAAATAATGACACTTTTTGGAAGCACCTATGTTTGCGAACAATTATTTTCCGCAATGAAAATAATTAAAAGCGAGATTAAATGATGTACGGTTAGAAAGCAGCGTACAAGTTGCTGTGTAGCCTATATCTGCAAATATAGACCAATTGATGATAAAGAAGCAATGTCAAATTTCTCATTAAATAATCTTTTTCCACATATATCTTACACCGTTTTTTTAATAGTACGAGGCTTGTTCAATTGAAACCCATCTTTGGTCCAGAAAAAATTTATTGGCAAATATATTTACAAATAATTACCACTACAATTAAGGCACATATCCCATTGTTTCACCAACCGATGTATACCCTGCTTAAAGAATTCTTGTGGCTGCTGCTTGAAGAATTCTTTTACGGCATTTTGTACTTCTTCGTCCGACTGAAAACGATTACCTTTTAACGCCTTTTTCAGTGGCCCAAAGATGTGAAAATCGCAGGGCGATAAATCGGGACTATAGGGTGGATGCTCTAATATCCTCCATTTCTTTCGTTGTAGATTTTCTTTCACTACTTTGGCAACATAAGGCCGAGCATTGTCGTGAAAATCGCTGTCAAATACAAATGATAGGAACTAATCAGTGTGACGTTTACAAACACAACTAACATTGCAAAACGTCAGTTGAGTGATTACAATTGTTTCCAAGGCTAACCTGACCAAAGATGGGTTTCAATTGAACAAGCCTCGTATTTCTATTAATGAGTGTTTTATTTCTGATTTTTTTTATACTAGGTTTATTTTGTTAATAAAGAGATAATTTGAGTTCATCATTCAGTGTTTGTATTATAACTATATTTAAATTTGTAGCTGGCCCGTTGTAAAAAAAGGTTGCTTATCCCTGTTCTAGATAATGAATCACAACATGGGGTTCCGTAGACGGTCCGAGAATAGAGTCAATTAAATTAAAGAAAACATGCAAGACGTTGCAGAACGATGTAGTTATATATCAATTTCCTAGTTTCGAGGGGTTAACAAGTTAATAATGAAGCAGCAGGAGTGTGGCAATACTGTACTTTGCAGAAGTTACTTTTGTGTATCTCCAATACCACTATAACTTACTGCTTCGACTTTGATATAAATATAATAGATGTTTTAGGTAATCTACTTTGCTGTTACTATATGCTCGTTTTTAGCGTGTTAGTAGCTTAACACACCAGCCATGGACGGAGGGAACGGGACCATATTCAACTGTTTCAACCTCAAGGGATATTTGACTACCTTTAGTTTTTCTTCGACTGCCAATTCAAGCTCTTCCTCTAGGCTGAGTAGTGGTGCACCTTCTATTCTGACCATTTTTCTTCCCTCTGCATTACCCAGCCTAGAAATCTTCTTCAGTCTGTCTTTATTGATTATTTGGATCAGTTCCATTACTGAAATTAATAGTCCTTCTCTAATGGCACAGCATCTTGCAGAAGTGTAGCATTAAAGTTTGTGCCATTGCCGTTAGATGGCGCTGAAGGAAGCAAGCTCGATCGGTGACTATCTTAATGCCTAAACTTTCTCAAAAATGTGTTCAAAACTGACAATCAAACACATTACAGGAATCTAGATTCCAAATCCAAGTTGTGTATTTATAATGCAGCTGTAGTTTAATGTATAGATTTTCACATGCTTTGCATTGGACGTGCAGACTAATGGCGGTTTGAAGAATTCATTTTAGTAGAAGCTAATAAGAAAACTGTCATTGTTTGGTATTTAGTTATTAATGCGAAAGACAGCAAAGCCGAAACTTTGCAAAAATATTATAATTGCGTTGCTGTTCAAAGGTGCAAAATTATTATACTTTATACTTTCTTTGGATATGTTAAACGTCATTAATGTAATTGTATGTAATTGTTTAAATATTGTCTAATTTACAAGTGTTTAGGATATTGTTGTGACAGAGATGTTAAGAGCCTCTCAGGTTTACGAATACTTACACACCTAGAATAATGTTCAAGTTTACTTTTTTTACAGTTTACAAAGCATTGAATTGACAATGCCATTAGTCCAGCTTTAAGTATTTAACTTGGACAAAGCTGTCTAGAATAAAATCAGTGCTAGCTCTATTACCTCTGTTCAATACCGAAATTTGGTAATTTATACTAGCCAAACCCTTTTAGAGTATTATTGTTATTAAGGTTGTCATATTATTGCAGCCTGATCTGGCAAGTGTATTACATATATTTTTTAATATTGCTATACAGAGTTTAACAATCGAGGTTTTAAAGCCATTTACGATCCCTTTAATATCAAATACAATTGTTTTAGCTAAGTTGGCAGACAATACACTTTTAGTTTTATAAATTAATTGTCAATATCAGCGTCACATCTGCATTTGTGAATGGTTGCTGTGTTGTATATATTTAATTATTATTCTAATAAATATGCCACCTTTTACATATTGTTGTCAACACATTTTGAGCCTTTATAATCATTAATAGCAATTAATAATATTTTAAGCATATCAAATATTATTTTATGGAATGTTCCAGAAATTTGCTAGTTTAATTTCTGTAAATAGTATAAAATAGCATTGACCTTGATAATAATTTGTAAAACAGTATTAAAAATAGTGTTAGCCTTGATTTGAACAAAAATGTATTCAGAGTATGTTTTCAGATAATGTAAAACAATGTAAGGTGGAAGACAAACAATTAGGGAAAGGAAACCAAGCTGTGAAGTAGTGTTAATTTTAGGCTTCCCAATAAATTATTATTAATACGTGAATAAATACCCTTTTTCCAATTCAGTGTGGTTGAAAATTAATTCTATATCTTTTGGGTACGCTGTAGTAGGTTGCACTAATTCGTAGCACCACTGCAAAGTTTATAAAAAGTTTGTTTTGTGCATCCAGTGTTGGGTGGTTTTTCCGAGATTGTGTATGAGCTTCGAGCAGTGTAATTGGAACACCTGTGAGCTGGAGGTAGGTAGCGACGTCTGTGGAAAGTAGTTGGAGCCCTAGGTTGAGACAACGGCTGAATTGTATGCGTTTTTCCCAGCGGTCGAGTTGCATGAGTCGTCTACAGGACGTTCAGCGGCTTGTATCTGCAGGCCGACGAAGAAAGAGGCGCCAGGCATCGTAGGACTTGCTGGAAACTTGAGTTAAGCCCTATTTTCCATTGGAAAAGAGTCGAAAATGCCAGAAAAGTGTATTCTAAAAGATTGAATTTAGTGAATTTCTTAGTGGCGTGGGTGTTTTGCGCATTTCCTACAAACGCGTCCTCTGAATCTTTTTTGTTTGTGCTTTGTGCTGTGGTAGCTTCTTAATTCTGGACAATGCATCGTATCTGCAGGTAAATAATATACCCACAGTTTCTTGTACTAAGAGCTAATGGAGAAATGGTTGATTAAACACAGTGTCAAAATTGAAGATCAAAATAGAAGGAAACAGCGTTGGAATTTGATAAAAACTCGTTGCTGCTGCAATTTTGAAATGGTATGAAGTTTCGTAAGAATAAACACATGGACCGTTAGGAGCAATTTACAATAAACATAAAAAGTGATTTGTATGTCAAAATCAAAAGAAAATATAGACTCTGTTACCGAATAAAAAAAACAGAGAAACAACTTTCAAAACCAATAAGATAAGAAGTAAAACGGGGAGTAATAATTTGTAAACCTATATAAAAAACAACAGACAGCTGGAGAAAAAACACGATGACAGAACCTAGAAGATATCATGAAATAGGTAAGATGCGCATTCGAAGTGTAATACCCCACAGACAAAATAAAAAATTGAAAGACGCCGGGGCTAAATGGAAGCCTCAATGAATTGCATTGCCTTGTTCATCATATAATGATGGCATGGCGCATAAAAGGCAGACGACCAGGCAAGTCCCAATACATTATATAACGTTTAGTTGTACAAATGGCGATGTACCAAATTCGCGATTTCCACCCCTGACTTTTCGAACTTCAAAAATGTGTCAATCGTTGAATTATTTTTGAATTATAAAATAATTAAGTACCTAGTACACCAGTCTACACTGTATGCTGAATTTAAAAATTATTCACATCCGAAAATTACGTTTGAAGAGATGAGGTATGACATTGACATACTGTTATTGAGTGGTTACAATCATCTACCTGACAAGAAATTCTACTGAAATTCAGATTTCGATATGAGAAATGAGCTTGTATATGACTATGATACGCAATAGATTTAGTACAATTTCGACACTGTACCGACATCAACATTGTTGACTAACAAGATAAAGTTTGGAAAGTTAGTTCTCTCATGAACATGTTTCCCGAATAATGTCTCAATTACGACGCGTTTATGATAAAATATTTGGTCGTGACGGATGCAAACAATTTATCCATGGCAAGCCGATACGATTCGATTTAAAAATGTGGAATATCAATAGTACTGGGTATATCGTCAGCCATAGATAATATAAAGGAGTTTAGAACGCAAACTCCCTATCTATTTTTGGGTCTCAGAACATTTAGCGTCATCTGTTGAGTTGAGGACGGTGCAAAATTCGCTAGCCTACTAGATGATTTCATTTGTTTATTAATTAATTTGTACTTAATATAGGTAGATAACAAATTAAAACATCAGCTTTATTTTCGATTTTTTATTTTTAGCTTCTTTTCGTACATTTCTACTGCATTTGGTAAATTTTGTTTTTAAATTTTATGGTTCTGGTATCTTTGCCAGTTAAAATTAAATTTAACCCTTTAACATACGTATATATTGTTATATTTACTATTTTGCCTATAATTTCGTCTTCAATTTTACGTTTATGTTCGCACGCAAATGAAAATCTAACATGATGCGGTATTACAACAGAAATTTTATTTTTAATATTATCAGCCGAAGTTATGTTACCTAATATAATTTTTGAAATATTGTAAACCTTGTTGATATTTTTAATGAACTCTAAGTTGCAATATTGTAACTTTCTATTTTCATAATAATACTCTCTTTCATTGATCAACTTATGACACTGGTCGCTCCCCGAATATCTACTAATGATTTGGGCTTTACAGTGTTCACAATTTAAATGTTTTAATGTTTTAGCAATCCAGCCAGAAACGTAACCAATTATACTTTTATGCAAATCTTTTTCTAATTCAAACGGTGAAAGCATTGAGATAAATTTACATACATTGTAAATTTCGTATGGCGTTTCATTATTTTTGTAATCGTTACTGTTCATTTTGTCTACTAATCCTCTAATATTAAATAAATCTGGAATATTAGTCTTTTCACAATTGGTTCCTATTGATTTTGATCCACAGAAATTCCGAATCATTAGTGACTTAAAACTTTCTCGAAACTGGATAGCTGTTGGATTTACAGCTCGACTACGTTGATTTCTAATCTTTCCAAAATAATTTTCAATTACATCTTGATTCAAAGCTCGAGGTAAAAAAAAACTTACACATGTTACTTTCTACTAAAATTTCGTATAAATCTAAAAATCCTTCTAGCGTTTTCATCCAATTTTTTAATGTTGGAGGCACCATTTTTTCCCAGCTTTGTCAATAAAATACATATTGCTTAAATGTTGAATCGATTCTTTCCAAAATTTTGTATGTCCCGAATTTTTATACACGCCACCAGAAAACGGTTTTCCGCAGTGTGGACGAAGTGTCCCTCCATTTAGGCTGTCGAAAAGTTTGTCAAAGAAATTTATTATTTTTGCTGTTCCTAAAGCTTCTTCATTCAAGTTGTTATCACCTGTTAAAATATTTATTAGACTGCTATAAAACATGATTTCTTCACAAAAATTACCACTTTTAACTAACAAAGAGATGGTTGAAGCCATAGAATGACTTAATACTTGAGTAGCATAACACACTTTCATTTTCTGAATCTTGTTGGGGATCACGTGGAAGTCAGTAATTTTGTGAAGTGCTCTTAATTCACCACATGATTCATCATTAAAATAAGCTTCAATAATATGTTTCCATTTAGCTGTCAAGATTTCTCCATTTACTTCCCAAACTAAATCTTTTGTTAGCAAATTGTTTCTGATACATTTAATCATATGAGGTGTATCGTATAAGGGTATAATCTCTTCGTTTCCAACTATAATTCTTCTTTTTATTTGCTGCTCCTTTTGTATGTAAAGTGCACTCGATTCATTCAATAAACTATTTATAGCCGCTTGGTTTGGTTGTCCCTGATCACATATTGTGACTATAATTTTCAACCCGCAATTTTGAACTTCTGTAATCAGTAATTTTATTAATTCTACTATAACTGGGGATTTCGTAGCTGACGAAGAAAATGCGAAATAAATTGGTTGTTGCCATTTTTTGAAAAGTCCACTGAGATAAAATACAAGAACATGGTCAGCAATTTGCAAACTTCGGCTATGCCCAAAATCTTGGAAACCATAAAATTTGTCGGTGGTTTTGTCATAATCTATATGAGGCATTATTGACATTTCGTCAAAAATTAAAGCACACATTTTATCTCGATTATTTAAATTTGAAGCAGCTTCTTTCAAGTTGTCGAATATTAATTTATTCAACCCGGCATTTATTGGAACTCTATTTAACATTGCCATTATTGTTTGCCGAGTAGGAAGAGCAAAAAACTCCCTTAATTTCGAATAAGCTCTTCCAGATTGTTTATAGAATGCCAATGCCAAAACTTTCTCTTCGGTGGTGTATCTACGTCCTGTTGCTTTAACATTTCTTTTTCTCAATTGCGCTAAACAAAAATTTATAGCATCGTCTCCTAACACTTTGCTTTTTAATTTAATGTCAAATCTTGTGGCTAATTTTAACCGTTGACGAAGCAAAGCGCTTCTAATTTTGCTTTTTCGTGCAGAGCGCTTATATTTTAAGGAAGAGTGGTGGATCTTTTTTGCAAAAAGAGGGATGCTTTTTATTTGCACAGGGTTCATTTCGTTTAAAATTTTGGGGTTTCTGCTTATATTTGAAATTTGGGTGTCTGTATTAGGATTGACGATATCGGGAGATGTATTTTCTGGTATTATATTGTCTTGCTCGTCATTAGATTGCGGGATCAAATCAGATGTACTATGCGTATCCGCATTTTCTAAAAAGTTTTAAACATTTATATTACAATTTAAATAAATACTTCTGAAATTTACCATGCGGAATTCGCAAACTAGGTATAGCCATATTTCGGAGTCTATTATTAGTATCAAAGTCAGAAGCTGTAAAGTGTAAACCACAAACCGTATACCCATTATAAACTTTCATAGGATCAACTTCCATTAGGTGGGAATTACCAATTCGTTGTAACCATTCTGTAAAACGCTTAGGATATTTTTGGGGATTTGGAAATCTGTGACGCGTGATAACACCTGTACTATAACATTTATGCACGCTACAGAGTTTCATGTTTGATTATAAATAAAGTTACTGCAACTTAAGTATAATCAGCGCAGTGACAGTGACATTACTAAAATGTTTCATGAGCTTCTATAAGTTTAGGCTTTAGTAATTTTTCTTATAGTGACCTTAATTTTTCTTTCAAATATTCGCCATCTGGCGGCTTGTGGACGGTGCGCAAAATGTTCTGAGACCTAAAAATAGATAGGGAGCTTGCATTCTAAACCCCTTTATATTATCTATGTCGTCAGCTTCGATATGTATCAGAGAAAAACTTCTAACGTTAACGAAGAAAATATAAACATTTGGTTAGGCAGCTGTGCCATTTATATACATGTTGAACTAATTTCCAGACCATAAGAATAACTATTCATAGTTTTACTTTGAAAATCTATTTACTAGTGTTTCCCATTTAAACTACTTAAGTACGTGAAAATAAGTGCGATGGCACTGGATCTATTCGCAATAATCGCACTGTATAAATAGTTGTCCTTTACCTGCGACGAAACATAAAAAGGAGTAGCAAGATAGACGGCTATTTTTCTATATCAGATAAAGGAAATGGTGCGCTAGATTGATAATAGTGGAAACTGTAGCATCGATTTGTCATGGTGTAAGTCCAACTGGAAGTGTAAAATGTGACCCCAGAAAGAAAAAACAATATTGTCGCATAAAGGCCTTCGGCGATTAGACAATACGATAACAACTTGGTCGGTACCGATCTCATGGAGAAAAATGTAGGACGATATCGCGTCGGAATCAGAATAAAAAAATTCTTAGATCCTATATAACAAAATGGTTAATCCCATAACACATGACCTTCAGAGGATAAATCAAGCAAGTATATATAACACGCTGCAATAAACCTTCTCTGGGATACCGGCCACATCACTAGTAAGTGTGGCTCTTCAATAATTTCTTAGTACCGGTTTCCAATAAACAACGAAGACGATGTTCTGGAGAGAGCTGTACTGTCAGTGTCCCCACAATGTGTAATAAGTGCAATGGCGTTTTGTGTATAAAATGCAATTGACTTTTTCACACCAGATGAAGGTTTACTTTCATTTTATGTCGTTAATTTAAGCTACAATAAAGACCAATAAATTATATTTGTACATTACTATTACAAAAGACATTTAGAATGTAAAATTCAGTAGCCCTAGGTCCTAGCTTACTATATGGCCGCATATCTTAATTACTATACCATAATTCTAGCAACTTTTACCAACAGAAACTAAATGTATGAACTGACTAATGAATGGTAGATAACTTGCGGTTTAATTCTCGCAAATTCCTAATATCAACAACAATATTATAACACAAATTAGTACACATTCTTAGACTGAAACTGCAAATAACTATGTCATATGAACTAGCCCCTTGTTTTATTGGATGAGAAAATTACCAAAAATGTTACTTAATTCGGGTTAAAGCTAGCCTATCATTGAGCTAAATTAAAGCGCTGATTGGTTAACCTAATTTTTACACTGTTACTCAAACAGGTTAAACGTAATAATTTCATACTTGGTTGCTCCCACACTGTTAGTATAATTTTTAATTTGTTATGGGAGAAATATTTGCAGGCGCCTGAATAAACTTAGATATAATTTGGAGGCGGTGTAAATCATACTTAGTCAGCGAAAATTTTACTTTTAAATTTCGCCTTTAAAGAAATTGCATTATCACATTAAAGTTTCGGATACTCGCCAATCAATAATTTGTATATTGAGATGGTATGCTACCTACGCAATTCTGGCTCCTTTATTATTATTAAATAAATGTACATTATTTAAAAATCAAACATGTACAGAATTGGTACTTTATTAATCGCTACAGATGGAAATATGAGAATTAAACATTGATAGATTTATAAACCGTAATTGTTAAGTAATTTGTAATTTAATTAGACTAAGAATAGCAAGGGTTTCGATTAACTTAATCCGATGTTATGATTAACACTGATAGGTACTACTGTGATTTTGATTCATTCTCGGATATTTGAAGTGACGTAAGACATGTTAATCAGATGGTGTTAGTAAAAATAATGGCGAAGCAACACACAATCAAAGTGCAGTGTTTCTGGTAAGCAGTAAAATAGCCAAGATTTGAAAAGAAAAGTCCGGACTTTCACATGCAGCTTCAATTTGAAGAAGCCAGTAACGATTTAAAGAAGCGCAGCTACAATTTGGACCAGCAAAAAAAAAGCTTGAGAGCAGGTACGAGTAATAGCAGCAACATTGGGGGAATCGGCAAAGGCAGAAAGCAGCAACCAAGTCGTCCAAGTATCGCAGTCAAGAAAACCACTTGCATCTTGGACAAAAGCGTTTCCAGCGAGCAGACGACGGTTCAGAGAAGAAAAAAAGATGCATTTTGTGACCAATTATTTGAGATTAAGAAAATTAAGAAAGAGCATTTGCCATAATAGTGCAGTTATCATATAATTGAGTAAGTTTTCAACTGTATAGAGACTCAACCCTGAGATAAGAGATTTTTGAACCTAATAGCTAGTCGGTGCAAAAAAGTATTAATTAATGCGAAAAATAAATTATTAAAGGGCAGCATGTCTAATAATTTTATATTCAGTTTGAACGAACATTTTTGTTTATCCGTTATTAGTTGGCCAGTTCAGGCATGGCTCGGTTTAGTTCAATATGTGTTGATACCTACTAGTTAGGTATGGCTATGTGATATTATCGGTGTTTTAGGTATTAGTCCTTATACGTACACCTTAAATGTTTATAGTGCTTTATAAAATACGATCAATTATATATATACTACTTCTGTTACTACTGAAATTTTATTAACTGCTATTATATGATATTCGTTGCTCTTTGGATTTAATTTGATTTTTGGCTTCATTTGAGTCATTTATTGGTTTGCAGTTTCAAGGATCCAAGGGTGAACGTGCCATATAAAACCGCTTGGTACCCCTTTGATTTATTTCTTCACCGAGTAAGGTAAGTAGGACCCGACCAATTCTCAACAATATATAAATACTATGAAACAAGAAGTCATAATATACAGTTACAATACATTTGAACAAAGGCAAACAAAAAACTATCATTAATAATAAATGAAATTCTGTTTCATATAATACTATCAAAATAATTCATCATATTAAAACAGTTACGTGGCACAAGCAACAAAGTTTCATGTCATTAACAATAACTTTCAGCACTCTCAGAGTTACATGGACTACTTGATGGAAAAAGAGCGTATACAGTATATTTACTTAAACTATGAAGCAACACCGTCATTAGCCCGATTTCTATAGTGCAATGAGTAGTTTTCGTTGCATATTGCCTCTTCGGTAACACAACTCTTATACTTTAAAATCAGCTGTATCTAGGGTAAAAAATCATTATCCGCTCTTTTTACGATCATTACTTCTAGTTACGTTCTTGCAAGAAAAATGACCAAAGAAAGGTAGCTGCCAAAGACGTTACGAAACCCACAAGCGTTGCAGTTTTATAAAAACGGAAACTGGTAAGAAGCCGTTCGTCGGATAATGCGCCGATGATTGTAGGAAATTAACGCCGAAATTCCCTTCAAAAACGCATCAAGATTTCTCGCCGGCCGGACGTACTTACACGGAAACAATGCTTAAACACTTTACGAGCCGTCATGGGCCATCATTAGCAATAAAACTCGCACTATCGACCAGGGAGTATCCGAGGAGATTATTTACTCACAACATGGCATTAATTACGCTCGGTATTAGCGCCGATTATTCAGGCCAAATTAATTACCCTGTTTTTCCCACTTAAGGCGCACTGAGCGTCAGCAGGGAAAAAATCAATTAAGTGCGCCTTTATCTAAAGCCGTGACTTGCACTTTGATCGTTATAGTGTTAACACGTTCTGCCATTTTTCCAACGACTTAATTGCTTCTTCGGCGCTTACGACATGTCCACCAATTTGACTTTCGCGAATATTGACGCAATGGCTAATTATGGCGTGTAGAGTTCATATTATGTAGGCCTAAGCAATTAGGACACTGAATTTAAATGCTACTTTGCTATGATTTTCATAAAAATCAGCTTTTAAATTGATTTATTGGCAATAAGACTACATTACCTATCCACGCAGTCGTCAAATTTGTGCAGCCAGGTTGTTAAGTTGGATAGTTGGCATTTTCTCGCCCCTTGTCCAATTATTTGTTGCCTTTCGACTTTCCCAAGCGCCGCTTTAACTTGTTTTGCATTTTATTACCCTCAACCGTTGTGCTTAATGCAAGGAAGCCGATATGTATAAATTGTTTCGAAATAAATGTATTGCAATGGTTGCATTATAGCTCCCTGTGATACTAATAGCAATTGCAATATTAATTTACAGTTCATTTGAACTATTCTATAATTCTAAATTCTATAATTTATTTTAAATTTTAGAATTTTAACTGCCGGTCTTATAAAGGCAACTAATCTGACGTTAACTTTAATTCGCTGTTAAAATAAACAAAAGCGCATCAAAACGTAAGTGCTTATGACATTTTATTCATTAGTAAACAAGTTTTGATGCGCTTTTGTTTACTTTAACAGCGAATTAAAGTTAACGTCAAATTAGTGGCCTTTATAAGACTGGCTGTAAATGATTAGTTATACCAAATTTAATCGACTAGCTCTGGCAGAATAAGCGACTGCAATTTAGATTAGGTTCCTGCATTTATTCTTTGTAATTGTATCTAATTAATATTGTATTCAATGCTATTGAATTTAATAATAATTGTATTATATGCCAATTTGAAGTAAAGCTATTTTCAATTCAAATAATAGTCAGACATAACAGTCAGACATTCCCGCAATACAAGCGTTCTCCCCGGACCTCGAATCACCAATTGTGCCCTCCTAACGTCTTGCAAAGCTAACAGCAACACTCCAAACCCAAACAAACAACGGTCAACTAAACTGGATACCTCCAGTACTTTTCGATGTATCCACCTTCAACTGTTTTCACCTGTGAACGCTGTTAATAGGCCCCACACTGCAACGACCTGCACCTGCTCTTCTGTCAACATTGTATCTTCAGCACCTTATGATGTAGCTACTTTCAACGGTCTCCACCTGTAGATGCTGTTGATGGCACCCGCACGGCAACTACCTGCATCTGCTCCTCTACCAACGTCGTATCCTTAATATTGGCAAGCATCTTCAAGATCCAAATATCACTTATAACCAAAATCTTGCTTTGGTTTTCTTTATTTATATGCAACACTTATGTGTCTTGATTAACAACATCAACTAGAATGGTATTGGTTTTTACTATTTTGTACCCATACAAAATTCTCTATCAAAATTCTCCAGTTTTTTCTTGTTTTTATTCTATAATATATCTATAGTACCATGCTTTGTTTTGTTTTAAATTTTATGTCTATTACTCACCAGATTTTAAATATGCAGCTAATTATAATTCATTTGGCATTTTATAATAAATCGTTAGCTTTGTTTTCAGATTATTACAAACTACACTGTAGTTTTCATATTTTGTGCACTGAATATTTTTTTATTAAATGTAAAATCATCTTCTTTGAACGCAGTAGCAATTCATATACTTAATAATATGTATTTATAATCGCAACATTCTGAGTTGTCCGTCCTGTTATTCTACTAAATCAACTCAATTCTGCTTTCAAAATGACTTTAAATCAAATTACTTATTATGAACTATAATACAATATTTAATAATTAAAAATGCCAATCGTTAGATCTGAAATTATTCAAATTATCCAAAACTAAAACTAACCAAGACTAGCGCTCAGGTGCAATACCAACTGAATGTATATAGATACACTGGCCACCTTAGATATCGGGACTATGATACATTTTGCATGTATCTATCTATGAAAGCGGCTAACAAGCAGAAAAGAACAAAAGTGTACATAAATGAAAACTACAGTAAGGAAATACAAGCACAAAGGAAAGAGCTCATACAACACATGAAACAAGCACGAAAAAGCGGGTATATAGTAAACATTAGTTACAACAAACTAATAGTAAATGGAGATAAATACACTGTCGACGATACAAGAAAATGGCGAAAAGAAAAGACAATCGAACAGGAAAGAAGAACGGAGAGCAAAACAAGAACAGTCAGCGAACGGTCACCAGAGACAAGCAAACAAAGGGAAAAAATGTTAAAGATAACGCCAACAACTAGAGTAAATTCAAAAAAGTAGAAAATAACAAACAAAGAATGAAAAAGAAAAGATGACGACCGCAATGATTAAGGATATGAGTATAAAAAGAAGCAAAAAAAAACATATCGTAACAACGAGCTAAAAAGAACAAGATGCAAAAATCAACGAATAAGGATAGGATCATGGAATGTTACAACTTTATTACAACCAGGCAAACTGAAAGAAGCAGCAAGGGAATTAAGAAAATATAAAGTAGAAACAGCAGGACTACAGGAAATAAGATGGGGAGGAATAGGAAAAATCGACAAAGGAGAATACGCAATCTGGTATGCAAATGAAGACGAACAAGGCTATGGAAGAACAGCATTCATTGTAAGAGGGAAAATGAAAAAACGAGTAATGCAATTTAAGGCTATCAATGAAAGAACCTCATATATACGAGAAAGAAGCAAACCATACAATCTATCAATCATTAATGTATACGCACCAACAGAAACAGCAGCAGAAAATGAGAAAGACACGTTTTATCGGACTGGAAGAAACTATTGAAAAAGTATACAAACACGATGTTGTAATGTTAATAGGCGACTTCAACGCGCAGATAGAGAAAGAAGACTGGATAGAAGAAGTAGCATGGAAACAAGCAGCACATGCGAAAACAAACAACAACGGACAAATGCTATGTAATCTAGCAGCCGCAAACGAAATGCAAATAATGAGCACTAAATTTATGCACAAACGACAACATAAAATCACATGGATCCACCCAAATGGAAATAACAGCAACCAAATTGACCATGTTCTAGTGAAAATAAACCACTCTAAATCTATTAATGACGTAAGAACGTACAGAGGGGCTAATATAGACTCAGACCACTTCCTAGTGATAACCGAAAATAATAAAACCCCAAGAGAGGAAAGAATCGAAGAAAAAAAGATGAAATATAGAAAAATTAAAAGAAGAAACGGTATCACAAAAATATAAAGAGGAAATAAAGGAAAAATTAGAAAATAGAGGAATGAAATATCGAAGAAGACTGGAATCAAATCAAGAACACAATAGTGGAAGCGGCAGATAACACAATTGGACTTAACGGAAAAACAACTGGTTTGATACTGAATGTGAAAATTGAATTTTTATTATAATGAAGATCCCTGTTAACAATTGGTGTAGGGTAAAACTGTATAAAAGGAAAAAAGAAGGCCAGGAAGAAATGGCTTGATACAAAGGAAGAGCAAGACAAAATAAACGATCAGCGCAAAAGGAAAGAAGCAACCAAAATGTACCTACAGAAGAAAAAAATATGGATAGATAAAATACTGGAGGAAACAGAAAAACAAAAGGAAAAAATAACTTAATGACATTTTATCAATACATTAAAAAACGAAACAGGAAAAACAACGGAACACTAGATGAAATCGAAGAAGAAGAATGGAAGAATTACTTTAGCAACTTATATAAAGAGGAAAATCATACAATAGAAGAAGAAGAAAAGACATTGAAAGAACAACTAGGAAACTTAGAAAAAGCACCAGATATAGAGGAAGTACAAGAACATATAACAAAGATGAAAAATAGAAAATCCGCGGGAAGTGACAACATATGTGCCGAAATGATAAAACAAGGAGAAGAGGGACTGCAGCAAAGAATTCATGAATTAATAACAAATATTTGGACGAAAGAAGAAATGCCGGAAGAATGGAGAATCGGACTAATAAAACCTATACCAAAAAAAGGAGACAGGTCCAAATGTGTAAATTACGGAGCCATCGCCTTATTAAACATCACAATGAAGAAATCACGGACTTCGGTCATACTCAGTCAAAGATCGACAGAAGCATTTGAAGTAAATAAAGGCGTGAGACAAGGCGACGCTCTATCGGAGCTGCTATTTATGATAACTCTAGATAGCATTATTAAAGAAACAAAGCAGAACGGTACAATCAGTAACAAATCAGTGCAAATATTAGCCTACGCAGACGACATCGCAATAATAGCAAGAAGAAGAGATGAACTAAACAGCACATTTAGTATAATAGAAAAAAAATCAAAAGAAAAAGGCCTCGAAGTCAAGGAAAATAAAATAAAATACATGAATTGCAACAGGAAACAAAAAACATTGAGAGAAATAAAAGTTGCTAAGTACAAGTTCGAAGAGGTAGAAACATACAAATATCTCGGGTTCCTGATACATAGAAGAAATGAAAGAGTGAATATAAAACATAGAATCCAGCAGGGATACAAAGCACTATATGCAAATGAAAAATT
Organism: Agriotes lineatus; assembly: GCA_940337035.1. Lineage (NCBI taxonomy): Eukaryota > Metazoa > Arthropoda > Insecta > Coleoptera > Elateridae > Agriotes > Agriotes lineatus. The sequence goes on from CALNHX010000804.1 coordinate 213,814, forward strand.
ACTGAAGAATAAGAGGTTAAGCAGAAGGACAAGAATACAAGTATACAAGACATTGATACAACCTGTTGTAATGTATGCAGCAAAAACCGCAAGTTTAACAAAGAAAGAAGAGGAACAATTAAAAATCTTTGAAAGGAGGATCATTAGAACAATCCTAGGACCAAAGAAGGAACGGGAAGATAAAATAAGACTACTAATGAATCACGAGATAGATCAAATATTGAACGGTGAAAACAACGTAAGAGTACACAAGGCACAAAGAGTTAGATGATATGGACACTTATGCAGAGAAGAAGAAACATCTCCACAGAGAATAATCACGGAATGAACACCACTACACATACGACTGAAAGGAAGACCTAAATCAAGATGGAAGGAACAAGTAGAAGCAGACATCAGAAAAATAAAAATAATGAATTGCAGAGAAGTATTGCAAAAGAAGAAAGAATGGAGGAAAATCGTACTAAAAGCGAAAACACACTCAGACCTATAAAGCCAAGTGAAAGTAAAAGACAACGTGGAGTAGTCCCCCACAACAAAAAGATTCAAGAGTTCGCAAGAACAGCTTAAATTTCTTCGGAAATGTACAGCTTGATATTATTATATTATATTTGTATTCAATAAGCTAAACGGTTCTTTAATTAACTATTAGACGATGGATGGCCTACACCGGTAGTTCCTAGTCTTCTATTTTTTGTGGTCTTCTTGAGAGCGTAGCCTCTTTAAGGTCTTTCTGATTATTCTGTCTATTTCTCTCCAGTAGCAAGTAATCAGGTATGTCTAGGCCTTAGTTCTATCCATTGGTTATGATATTTTAAATTTATAGAACGGCCGTGGTAGTACTTTCTTTTGCGGCCACCTTAGTGGTATTAAGTCTGTCCAGTTGGTTTCACTCTAAGTGGGGGCTACGTGGCGGTTTGCACCTAAAATTTAACATGGAAGAAAGCTCGTCACTCGAAAGAATTGGACGTACTAGCGAGTGCACTGTCTTGCCTACATAAGGGGTATTTATACGTGAGGGAAATTCTATCGCTATGCCGGATTTGCCGATTACCCCCTCATAACTGAGTTCTGTTTCGCCGTTGTGATTAATTCGACGAGCTATGCTTCAATAATTGGATTTTGATTCTTCACAAACCGCAATTCCTTCCATACCGCGCAGACGAGTTTGTAGAGATCTCATCGCCATCCGGCTACCTTTTAGTATAACCAGATAACGTGGACACCCACCATAGGGGTTAATTTTCCCCATACTCCGGTCCTAAGTAGGTCATATTGTAGCTTACGATTGCTAAGGCGACGCGTCATGTATAGAGAGTGGAAACTGATCACCAGGTTAAAACAGTTCCTAGTCGTAATAGATATTAACGATACAAGTTTGATTATGAGCATCTTAACGAAACGAGTTTGATTGCCAAAAGGAGGCGGTGAGCCGAGTTTTGCTGCAATCAAACGAGTCTCGTTAAGTGCTATAATCAAACTTGTATTGTTCAATATTTTATCTTCATCAATAAATTTTGGTTCAATGTATTTTTTTATATTAAAACAGTGCAGTAACATACATTACCGCAGTCGGTGCGGTAATGAAGCTTTCAACGAAACTCAAATTAACTTGGTTCATAGACTATAATAACACCAATGAAGATAAAGTGCTTGATTGAATTTTGAAAGATCCAATTCGACTGTTGTGAAGTGAACTTTTTAAGCCAACTTCAATAATTATTAAATCTAGGTCATGCATGTAATATATAGATCTGAAATCAAATTTTTAATATTAATCAAGTTTTGTTATAACTTTCTAATACAACTGAATTAAGAAGCTCTTTCGGGAATACAACTTGTTGAATAGTTCGGCTGGTATTCACTTTTTTAATTTGACTGTATATACAGGAACGTCACGTAGGGTGCTGTTAGCTTTGATTTTTTATATGTAGAATCGCTAATTTCAATATAGATTCGTATGTCTAGTCAATAGAACCGCTTAAATCATTTTACTGGTGTGTTTTCTTATTTTTTATTCGTAAAGCAACCTGCTGGAAGGGCGTTAATTGAAATTAGCATCTATTATAACAAAAGTGCCGCGCCACCGTGTGTCTCCGCTTTGTCATACGGAGCTTTCACACTCGGGGCGAAAACAATTGCGAATTTATCACACAATCTACTGAAGATTGGGGTATGTCGACAAACCTGTATATACAGTTCAAGATAATGCACGAAAAATTGCTTCTGCTATTGAAGGCAGTCCTGCTTGGCTCACACTCTCCAACTAATGATAATGAATGGTTTACGTTACGAATTACTTCCTGAATTGAACCGTGCTGTGATTGAGATAGAAGAACTCAACGTTCTGCGCACCTTTATAAGAAGCTTGGACAGGAAATAAGCAAACGACCACGGTAACTCAACTTCTCAATCAAGTCAAAGGCTTCACACCTTTTAAAAGTGGGTGAAACATTGAGTTCTTTCATCTCATCAATGACACGGTCGAATCCCGTAAGTCTTTCGTTGCATAATCATAATAGCTGTAGACGTCTGCAAAGTTAAGATAAAAACTAAACTACTTATCCAAAAAATGATCAGTGATGATCTTGTAATGAAATGTCGCAGCATTGTGGACCACTTCAAACATGGAACTAAAGCAACAAAAGAACCGAAAATGGTTTAAGCCCAGCTAAATGTTCAACAATGTAAGCTTCTCCAAGATGAATCCATCAGATGGAACTCCCTATTACACATATTTAAACCTCTTCTGAAGAAAACCCAAGCAATAATTTTAGCTTTCTTAAGCAACCACCTCAGTTTGTACTTAATCTACTATAACACGAGGTGCTTGATGTGCAGTACCGCTGTTTCCATCGTTACCCCACTTCATCTTTTCAAGGTTTGTAAGAATTGCCGAGTGTTGTGCTGGACATCCTAAGATTAAGGTATTTAATCACGAAAGGATTTTCTAATACATCTTATATTCTGGAGTAGGTTCGACGGTCTCAATGTCATCGTATCTTCTCTTGTTGCTTCTTCTTTTTTATTTCAAAATTTCTATACAGTGTAACGTTCTAGTGATACCACCTCCGTGATGTGAACTTGTGGGAAACCATCACAAATGTTTGTTCTCAGTTCTGCGGTTATAATCGTGTCTGCGATCCAGTTCGTGTTAAGTTGGAGTCTAATTTTTATTTTAGGAGTTGTGATGGGGTGAAGCTGTATGTTCATTTTGGAGATGTGGTGGTCAACTCAGCACTCGATGTCGAACCGGGATTTCATATTGAATAGCTTGCTGCTGGGTTCTGCCTTACTATAACACAACCCATTTGATGTCAATGTTTAGACCGCTGTATCTATATCTATGCCAACTCGCGCCAGTTTTTTAGGTATGATGGTGGTTTTTCTCTGGATGTAGGGTCCTGATAGTATTTACTAGAGTCCGTAGGTTAAAAGTGGCAACAGTGAAGAAACGGTTTTCATGTAAGGTGTGGGGTAGCTTCTCGATGATTCGCTCATTTAGGCTTCCTCTCCGAAAGAATTTTGGGGGTGGGCGGTTTACCTCAGGAATACGTCATCCCATGCGAATGATTCATCTTGAATAGAGAGACTGTGTGGATAATAAAAGCCTAGCACTAAACTAGGTCTCGCTATATCGTCGAACGAATGTTCATGGCTATACACTAGTATCACACACACCCCCAGCAATTCGAAACATCTTTAACCAATATAACTGAGCGTACGAGACATGCCTGCATATAAACAAACAAAACCAAGATCATGACTACCCCTAAAAATCACAACCAGCAGGGCAACATAAATGTAAAACGTAAAGCGAAAAAGTTTAATCACGGCATTGCAATGAGTTTTTTTACCGAGCTCTGTAGTTTAGTGGTTAGCACGTCTACTTAGCTTTCGGGAGGTCATGATTCCGGTTGTTAGGTGGTTTTCCTGTGTCAACAGAATACCTTCTCCGAGGCGAATGCCGGGGCAGTACTATTCCACCTTTTCTGGCCTCTTTTCCATTTTCAACCTCTCCTTTCTCTATCCCATCCTATAATTCCCGTTCTTGGCTGCAGGGGGACGCAAGGTCCCTACAGCAGCCTGCCCCCAGTTGGGGGAATTGAAATTACCTTGAACATTTACCTTTTTGAGTTTTTAGTTTTTTCAGAGCAAAACTTCAGCTCATCAGGTTTACTTTCCAACAAGAGAAGACGCAGCCTAGATCCTTTACGTGTTTGTTAGAGAAAAGCGTTATGCGCATTCCGTTAATCATTATCCTTGTTGTTTTCCCTTGTACAAATTGGCATACGACATTTGTGTAAAAAAGATCAAGTGGCACTAATTGTAATAGCTATTGATAATACAAATACATAATGCAGGATTGGACGACTTGCAGCTTTATGTTACGCTGCTAAAGAGTTTATTCTGTAACAGATAGAAATGACATTAAAGTGCCCTCAATAGATATTGAAAGATTGTTCATGGTGAACATTTATGACAATAATAAAGGAGCTACTAATCTTCCTTCTACTCCTCAAGTTTTGTGTCTAAACATTAGCTAGGGTTCCATGGGTTGCATATTTGTTGCATTAATAGGCTTATCCATAACATCTCTAGCATAGTAATGTTTTATAAAATTTTTGATTTTTGTTAATGTAGACTTTTCCCATTCCTCATTATTCGCACCGCGAATTGCTTACTTTCTTCTTCTGTCTTTATTCCTTATGCCTCTTCAGGATTGTGTGCCCCGGTCCTATTTTACCCATTCTTCCAAGCTTTCCTGTCTCTAGCCATGGTCTTCATCTTTTTCTTTTATTTCCCCTTTTGCTTTTCCGACGTCCTCTACCTGGTTCAACCATTTTCTTCTTGGCCTTCGTCTTCTCCTATTTCCATTGTTTTTTCGTTACTCTATCGTTCTTCATTCTTGTGACATGTCCGTACCGGTTTACAGATTTTTCTGTAGTTTTTTTCCAAAATTGGTTCTTATTTTGTTTCTTCCCTAATCTGTTCATTTCGAATTCGACCCCATTTTGTTATTCCTGTGATCTTCCTGAGGTGCTCCATTTTCATTGCATTTATTTTACTTTCGTGATTTTTTTGCCATGTCCAGTTCTGTGCTGCATATATAATTATTGGTATAGTATTTTTAGTTTTACTCTTGTATCTATTTCTTTGTGGCCCAGTATTGTGTTATTTAACATTTAATACAGTCTTGTTGATTTGTTGGCTCTGTTTACTATCTCTTCATCAATTTTTTTCATTGACTATTACCACCTCTGTTTTGTCGATGTTTATTTCCTTTTTTATTATTTTAATTTTCTTTACTAATTCCTGCATTTTTTTTCTAGAGTCAGCTACTAAAACAAAATCTTCTGATCACAGTAGACTACTTGTTGATGGGTGTATTAACTTATTATATCTTACTACGGTATTCAACTGTTAACCTTAATTTGTTTTGCTATTTTCTCCATTATAATCACGAATAGTAGTGGGCTTAAGCTGTCCCCTTTTTTATAGCTCCTCCAATTTCAAATTTTTTGAGAGTTGTTCTGCTATTTGTACCTTACATTTTACTGATCCAAGGCTGATTTTAATTATTTGAAGCAGTTGTCTAAGTACTGCTAATCCAGCTAGGCTACTCCATACTATCTGTTTCTTTGCTGTGTCAAACGCTGCTTTTAGGTCGATAAAGGTTAGGCTCATCTCATCTCCCTTGTCTATTGTTCTTTCTATTAAAGTCCTCAGTATGTATATGTTATCGTTTGGTAAGTCCTTTCTTATAGAATTATTGTATATAATTTATGAGTAGTTTGGGCTAGGCAAATTGCTCTGCAGTTCTCACATTTTGATGTTTCTCCTTTCTTATGTATCGGAATGATTCGATTGATCTCCCAGTATTTAGGAATCATCCATTTCTGTTCCAGGCTTCTTGTAGTGTTCGCCATAACCATCCTTTTCAATAACCTCCCAACCATTTAATCAATGTGGTGGTATTTCGTGTTCTCCACTTGCTTTCTCTACTTTTATTTGTTGTATTGCTACATCTAGTTCTTTTTTTTAATTTCTTGAATTTCAGTTATGTCTTCGCTTTCCCCGTTTTCGTCTCCTGTTACATTTTCAAACTTTTCCATATAACACTCCTTCCAGGTTTCCAATATTTCCTTTGTTTCCACTTTTAGTTTATTTTGTTTGCTCCTTATTGCATTTATTCCTTTGCTTTTGGTTTCTCTTGGAATCGCTTACCAAAAGGGTTTTCAGTAGCGGTCATCGTACCACCTCTGACTGTCATTTAGCGTGCAGTATTACTTCTTCCTGGTCGTCCGGTGAAGACGTTCAATGACGTCGATGAAATCGATCTTCGTTTTATAAATGCTTGACTTCGTAACAAGTTCTCTGAGACTGTGATATCTGGAACATTTCCATATTTCATGCCAATTTTAACATATCTGGTGGTATTCCAGTCGTTTAATAATCTGAAGACTATGAATCGTCCATTCAACGTTTTAGTTCATAGTGGTTCTTTCCGAATTCCTCGAAGAATATAGCCTCTCTTACAATACGAATTGTTTGTTCTGAGGGAATCGACACATGATAACCTCGAAAAGTAATGAAATAGTTGACAAATATATTCCGACAGTTTTTGGAGCAAAATTATCTAGATTATTCGACTTGTTCAAGATGTATGTTCTGTATCTTAAAATTTTTAACGGCTGATGTCTGGAGGTTTTTCTGACCATCATTTTTACGGCGTCTCTTCGTCGATGCTCTTTGAAATGCCCCTACTACGGACATGATTCGCTGCAGCCATAACCCAAAATGATTGGGGGAAATGGGAATCTAATAGCATCCACCTGGCAGATTCGACCAGTGTTCTGCTTTTTCTCTTTGCTAAGTCCTCGAAGATATTGTGTTGCAGACTGCCAATATTAGACTGCCAATATCAGACTGGGGTGATCTCATTTTTCAGCCATCACCTTGGCATTTCAATTTAGATCTTAAATGAACGGTTTCGTATATAAATCTTCAACGTCATTAGTAACCATTTTTTTTTCATTGACAGTAAATTTGTCCTAAAATGAGAAGCGTAAAACATTGCTTAGTTCGGGCATTTTTTATTGATCACCATTTGAGGCTACCATATTAACACGTCCTTTCTTCATTACTTGAGTCTTCCCGTGATTCCCCAGTATCATGAATTGGTAATGAAAATTTTGTGATACTGTTAACGAGTTGTGTAGTTGCTAATGCGGCAATTTTTTGATGTAAGTGACCTTCTATCTTCTTCTTCTTCTTCATCAGCGTTTATGTACTCAATTTTTGGATATACGCCTCACCATGGCTTTTCCATGCCGTTCTGTCCGTTGTTAGAGACATCCACTGTATGTCGGCAACTTTGTCTATGTCATCCCGCCATCTTGCCCTCGGTCTGCCTCGATTTCTCTTCCCTGTTCGTGGGCGCCATTCCGTTGCTAGTTTGCACCATCTGTTGCCTTCCCGCCGCATAACGTGGCCTGCCCAATTCCATTTCAAAGTTGCGATACGCTTTGCTACGTCGTCCACTTTTGTTCTTGTTCTTATTATTTCATTTGGTACGCGCTCACGTAGTCTGACCCCTAGCATAGAACGTTCCATGGTTCGCTGTGCAACTCTCATTTTTTCAATTAGGGTTTCTTTGAGAGGCCACGTTTCTGCGCCGTATGTCATAACAGGTAAGATGCACTGGTTGTATACCTTTGTTTTGAGATGTTGAGGGTATTCAGATTTAAATACTTCTTTCCTTAGTTTGCCATATGCTGCCCAGGCTAGTTTAATCCTTCTGTTAGTTTCGGCAGTTTGTATGTCTTCCTTTAGGGATATTAACTGCCCCAGATAGATATACTGTTCTACGACTTCGATGGTATTTTGGTTTATTACGACTGGGATAGAGTCGTCTCTGTTTGCCATTATTTTTGTTTTGGAGGTATTCATTTTCAGGCCCACTCGTATTGTTGTTGACTCGATTTCTTCAATCATTGTCTGTAGTTCTCTCATTGTACTAGCTGCGATAACAATGTCATCTGCAAATCGTAGGTGTGACAAGTAGTTTCCGTTAATGTTTACTCCTTTATTTCGCCAATTTAGAGTTTTAAATACGTCCTCGAGCAAGTTCGTGAATAGTTTTGGGGAGATGGTGTCCCCCTGTCTTATGCCTCTTTTTACTGGTATAGGTTCGGTGCCGCTTTAAACTTGGATAACAATTTCAGCGTCTTCGTATAGGTTGCTTATTAGTTGTATATATCTATGATCCACTCTACAACGTTTCAAGGAGTTAATTAATGCCCATTTTTCGACTGTGTCGAAAGCTTTCTCAAAGTCGATAAAAGCTAGATATAATGGCTGGTTGTATTCATAGGTCTTTTCTATAACTTGTCTTAGGGTGTGGATGTGTTCTACGGTACTGTATCCAGAGCGGAACGCCGCCTGCTCGGGTGGTTGAAATGCATCGAGTTTTTGGGAAATGCGTGTAGTAATAATTTTGGTTAACAGCTTGTACAGGTGAGAGAGTAATGTGATTGGTCGGTAGTTCTTCAAGTCTCTTTTATTTCCTTTTTTAAATATTAAAACTACTTTGGCCGTTTTCCATGTCGCAGGTATGCTTCCTAGTTCAAGGCATTTGTTAAAGAGATTCTTTAGGTGAAGTAGTAGTGTTGTTCCTCCTGTTTTGATTAGTTCTACTACAATTTCATCTTTGCCTGGGGTTTTGTTATTTTTCAACGATTTCAAGGCTGATTTGATTTCGTACATACTTATTTCTGGTATGTCTTCGGTGTGGTGCTTGGTAAGAGGAGCTCTTCTGTCGGTCGGGTTTCTTTGCGGTTCTAATGCTTGGGACGCGTAAAGAGATTCGTAGAAGTGTTCTATATGTTTTAATATTTCTCTGCGGTCATGTATTATTCTTCCTGTGTCGTCAATTAGAGACACGATTTCTTTTCTTCCTTCCCCGGTTTCCCTTCTGAATATTTTGGAGCCTCTGTTCTGCGTTATAATTTTTTCAATAGTTTTTTCGTTCGATTCCTTTACATCTTTTCTAACTTTGTTTCTAATTTCTTTGTTTATTCGTTTAAGCTGTTCTCTACTCATATGTTTTCTTTCTTCTTTTCTTTGACGGATGAGTTTTCGCGTGTCTTCGGTGAGCTTGTTTTTTCCTCCCCTCCTGCTACTGGGATGTGTCTTCATTATATTTTGGGCTGTTTCAGTTATTGCTTTAGTGATATGCTTGTTTAGTTCGTTGATGTTTGTGTTATCGTTAGGGGGGTTATCTTTTAGTGCTGATTCCAGTTTTTCCTTGTATAATTCTTTATTCAGGTTCTGTGGGTCTATTTTCATGGTTGAATGATTTTGTTTAATAAGTTTCATTCGCTCTAGTTTGGTGTTAATTTTAATTCTGGCTCTTACTAGTCTATGGTCGCTTATGTGTACTTGGTTGAGGACTGTAACATCTTTGACGATCTGTGGGTAATTTACCATTATAAAATCGATTTCGTTTCGTGTTCTTGAATTTGGATGCTTCCACGTCCACTTTCTATGTTCTTTTTTGTAAAAGAAGGTATTCATAATTTTTAGATTGTGTTTTTCTGCGAAATTTATTAGTGTTTGACCTCTTTCGTTCCGCACTCCTATGCCGTGTTGTCCCACACTAGTCTCGTCCTGTTGTTTCTTGCCAGTTTTTGCGTTAAAGTCCCCTATAATCATGGTGTAGAACGTTTTGTTGTTATCCATAGCCATTTCACCATGACCGCCCATGGATCTAAAAATGGTAACGTTTTCAACATGGAATACTTCGTATTAGTATTTGATCATCAGCTTTGTCACGCTAATAAGATCAACTAACCTTTCCTCTAAAGCTTCTGTCGCATAGAGAAGCATTTTGACAGTATAAATGCTTTTTGCAAGCGCGTACCATTTGGTTTCAATGGAATTAAGGTTAGAAGTACGTGATGGCTATTACAGAACAGTAATGTTTCCATTGTCTAAAAACTCTGTAACTACGCAAGCAGCATAAGAAAAGCATTGCACAACATTTCCCCCCATCCCTTGAATAGAAAGTTGTAAAATGGAATTGTTAGATCACGTACCAAAAGTTCTGCTTCTTTCTCTATAGAAATACCGTCTTATATCATTACAAGACCTGTTCCAAAACAATTGATTTTTTAATGCGGCCTTCCACAAACTATTGTTCCCGGAGTTCTGAAACCATGCTATAAGGATCGTCGCTACTTAAAGTAAATCTAAACTTATCGCCAAAAAGGAGACATGACAATTGCCAACTTGTATAATCTCTTGCAAATTGTGAAAAGGACTATACAATGGACTAGTTAATAGAAAACACATGGCTGATGCGACCAGCATTTTATGTGTGGAACAGGTTCGGAACGCTTTGATCAGAAACTGGAATTTCGTTTGTCGTTATATGCTGATTTGGAATGTATCGAGCTTTGACGACGAAGCAAATGATACCCCACTTTTCCTTGTCTAATGGCTGAAGAAATCTGTTTCTCAAATGTTGCAATTTGTTTGAGATTTATGACCATATCTCAAAATAATTTTTTCAAATTTAGCCCTGTCATTATATGCCACTCAATTAACTATAAAACTTAATAGTAATTTTTTCACAATTTTAGAAGTATTCATACCATGTATACGAGGTGAGTTTTATAAACTTCATTTAACAACACTATTAATTTTCATAAAATGATCGTTAATAACATTGGACAACAATTATCAACTGTTTAATATTGCCTTTATTCATTACATACACTATTTCTATTAATGTAAAATTAGAACCACAATAAAAATAGTTTTTTGTTGTCGCATCGGGTTGTGAAAAATGGATATTTTTTTAGATTTCAATGATTATACTTCTTCTTATTCGTCTTTTTCTCCACAATTTCAGGTATTGCAGTTAGGAGTTTGTGTCCCCTTGAACCTATTTCTTACATTCTTCTCTGTTTCTCACTAGTATTTCCATTTTAGCTGGCATCTTTTATTGTATCCTTTCTAATTTTACAATTTGCTTCATCCAGATTTTCATAGGCTTTTCCTATTTTTGTTAACATTCTTACCTGAAATACTTTCCTACAGGTTCTCTCTGCATCTATATTTAGTATATGCCCATACCACCTAAGTTGCTTTTCGTTTTATCTTCTTCAGTATTAACCCCTGGTCTACCATTTCTCTTACCTGTCACTCCGTGTCCTATACCATTTTGTCTTATTGGATATTTTCCTTAAGTGTATTATTTCTATAGCTATTCTTTTGCTCTCGTGATTTTTCTAAAGTGGCTACTTCTCGCTAGCATATAGGAAAGTGGATGATGTAACGGTATTATATACATCATTTAAATTGTCCATCTATTTCCTTTTTCCTAGTACTGCTCTATTTAGGGAATAATGTGTCATGGTTTCCTTCCTTGTTCTATTACGCCTCTCTTTATCCATTCTCAGTAATTATGCTTCGCAAATATTCATATATCTTTACTGTTTCTAATTTGATACCTTTGCATTGCATTGCACTATTTTGACCTTTTGCTTGTTTCCAGTTATTTTCATTATTTTGCTTTTATAGGCGTTTCTTCATTGCTTAGTTGATGTTCAAACATATCTTGTTAGTAAGTATCTCGCTTTGTTTATTGTTATCTAAGCATTTCTATCTTTTATCCTCAAGTTTCTTGTCTTTAGTTTCCCCCATCCCTTTCATTCTACTCCAAAACGCCCTGTTGCCCCTCTTATAGATTTAATTTAACTCTGCCACAGACGTAAGTTTTGTGAAGAGCAGAACAACACTCATATCTACTCATTTCTTATGCTTCCTCCCGTAACAATATGTTTGTTTGGAATCGCATCCATGACATTTTGCCCCAACATAAACCTACACCAATATCCGTTTGCTTCTGCATTTCGGTTCAACTTTGCGGTTAACAGGATTCAGCGACTTGAGAATTTACTGGTACCTGACTATTGATGCAAAATGTTATCTGTTGCCATGAACCAATGCCTACTGTTAAATTTATGTGTGGGTTATACTGCACCTGCCTTTAGAAATTTTCAGATGAAGTAGTAGTTCTTTTAGCAGCTTCGACGGTCAGTAATAACTCAAAATATTAGATAAATGGTTTAAAGTAAATACATTATTTTAAGCACGTCCCTATTGAATAAATGGACAGCGTTCGTTTTAACTACCTTTTTTGGTAACATGTGATCAATTGAAAACGAAATCAAGCTTGGCTTTGAAAAAATTAAGTCATGTACTCTATTCTAATGTTTTTAATGTAAATGTTACAGTTATTATGATAGTAGGTGTCAAGTTGTTTAAATTGCACCGTTGAACACTTTCAGCAGTTTTTATAACTTAATAGGTAATTATTGATGTAGTAGATATAACATTGTTTAAGTGCTAGTTTTATGTTAATTTTCAAACAAAATTTTGATACAACAGTCGACGACAGTTATGCAATGGTTTAGGTTATGTATGTATATATCCAGGGCCGTAGCTACAGGCTTAGGGGCCCCGGGGCAACAAATAATTATGGGGCCCCCCACATTTTCTTCCCCTTTACCTCTACACCACTTTCATTTAGTAAGCCGTTTTAATGGGGTTACTATTTGGTGTTTTTTCTGTTAAGATAGCAGAATCACAGAATAATACAGAATGGCCTGTCAGCTGAAAATTTAGCTAGTTTTTTCTTTGCGCATGCGCGAGTCTGGTGGTGTGCAGTCAGCTGTTTTCCATATTTTACAAGTGTACTTGTGGCGGTCAATAACCCCTTATAAGAAGGTTATGTTTTTTGTGCAAGTGGTTTTAAAATATTAATTAAATATGAGTGCACAGAATGATCGTTTGGTGGCAGATGGTGTACTGTGCATTTCCATATAAATTGCATGGATTTTAAACCTACGGATTATTTCTGTTCAGTTTAAAATTTAGGAGCATAATTTTGAATGTACCGCCTCTGCACACCACTAGGATCATGGCGGACAATTTCAAGGTCACAAAAATTGAGTATGCTGACATCAAAAGCGCCGACACAGAGAGGCCATTCTGATTTAGGTTATTATTCTGTGGCAGAATGCACATTTAAAACTGACAAAACACATATTTACTTGTCACATTGGGTTTAACATAAAACTGTATTTAATGTTTAAACAGGCTAAGTTCGGTTCAAAACTTTTTTTAAGAAAATTTCGTAAAGCAACTTCCTCCGTATTCGGGGGCCCCCTATGTTCGGGGGCCCCGGGGCGTTGCCCCGGCTGCCCCGGTGGTAGCTACGGCCCTGTATATATCATTCTATAACGTTAACATAATGTGAATTCATAATCGACATATGTTTCAATTTTGAAAGCCAAGCTTGATTTCACTTTTGTGTACTCAGATGTTATAATCTGAAGAAAAAACAGTGCAAGTTTACTACATCTTGCACAACATTTACAAGTAGTAGACATGCAGGATTTTAAATATTAAGAATTTAGTAAGAATAATAATTATATAGTATGAGAATTGTTAGATGTCGTGACTGTTGGATAGTTGAAGCGATAATGATAATAAAAACTGAATTCTCAGTATGTGTACGAGACAGAATTCCACTCCATGGTCGTAATTCTACAGAGATGTAATCATTATTTATCGATGGGTGAAATCGCATGTAAACTCAGCGTTAGTGACTTTATTTTATTTTCATTTAGAATATCAAAATTTACTCACTCAACCAAGATGGCAATAACAGTAATGATCCAAACTAAATAAAAATAAAACTATAAAATAGCCATAAATCTCAATTTAGAACAACTTACCTTAAGCATAAGTACTCTGAGTCATGAATCGTAATTCAAATGGAATCTTACTGACGCGAGTTTATTTGGCCCAATATTTCAAATTCTATATAATATATCACATTTCTGAATTTTAAAAAACCTGAAAAATAAGGCGGAGTGTACAAATTCCAAACAATAATACAATTATTGTGGTTATCTATAAGCCTTGGACTGTTATTCCTCTTGATTGTGCGAACTATTGGCAACTGCCATATGAGCAAGCTTCCTTGTTTTCTGTAATTCTGAATTTTGGCAACACTCCTATTATACGGGTTGTTTCCTGACACAAGCGCGTTATTCGCTTCCGGATGAACAATTCTAGAATTCGGTGCTCCGATATTCTCGTGTCATTCCAGTATATTTACTTGACACAGTCCAAGCACGTAAGCGTGAGGTCGCAAACTCTTAACACGTGGGGTGTAATAGGAAGACATTTGATCAGACCCATTGATTTCTATTACTGCCATCATTTTATCAAAATTTACAATTTTTATCGCAACCCTCCAACCAAATATGATCAACCGAAAATTATATGAAATGTCTCATAAGGTACATAACTTTAACATAAAAAGAAAGTCGAAAGATTAGAAAGGTTGAGTATGTCACGCCGAATGCAAATATGATAACTCGAGAACGACACAACTTATTAGGCTGCCTGCTTCGCCAGTTTGTATGGACTCTTAATGTGAAGAACTGAAAAGATTTTGCGTCAGGTAGGTCACTTTAGAAGGGTAGCTGTACTTAAAAGATCCTTAAAAATTAAGTTTTTTTACTAAATTATGCATACTGCGATTGTACAGTTTCCTAACCGGATGCATTTATCGACATATTCAATAAAATACATTTTGCAAAAACCATTACCAATATTTCAAATCGAAGGGACTGTTATGTTCAGTATGTTCAGCGGGAATAGCAAGCTGCAACTATGTTAAATAAGAAGCAGATTACAAACACTGAATGTGTTTTTAGGAGCGGGTGTGCGAAAGAGCTTGGTTACTGGGTAGTGAACTTTATATATCGTTTTATTGCATATCCATAATCAAGATGCCTTTGATGTTCATCGCAGATATAACTGCGCTTTTTTTAGTTTTGTTGTGGTAATTTCTAATGGATTTTTTTCGTGGTCTTTGAACTAGCTTACTTGGCTTCATAATACGTGGAACGGCAGTGCGCTTTACAAAATGAAATCATGGAATGCGTATAAAGACTGGAACACTGCATTTAAGCGACGGGTTAGCTTTGCAGCTGTGACCGCAAAAAAAGAAGGGTAACCAAAACAATTCCTAAAAGTTTTCTCTACTTGTCGTGATAAGCAAAACCGTCACATGTGGACTCTTCAGGAAAAATTCCACAAGGCAAGAGAATATTGATACACTGGTACTGCACTATAAACTGATTATGCCCCAAAAGTTTACATCACGGCCAACGTATTTTCTTCTTCTACCTTCAATCTAGTCTTTTATCTTGTTTCTACCAGACCTTTCTTTCAGTACTTCCGAGGACGACCTGAGCTTCTTTTACTTCTTGGTAAGTTTTCTATAGCCCGTTTTAAAATCTTGTCGTTTTGCATCCTTGTTATGTTGTTGCTCCATTTTGTTCTTCTTCTTATTATCAATTCGTTGCCTGATCTCTCTGGTGCCATGAATGAATGTTCTAACAACCCATTCGTAAGCAGGATGTTTCCGTTGTTTAGGGCTTTTCTTAAAAACAAACCGATGGCGCTTCCTCTACTAGAGGTGTAAATTACCGCCCGGGGATTGTCGTTCTTAGACCAATTTTTTATCGTGCTCTTTCTATGATCATTTTGTGGTCATTCAGTAGCTTGATAATCTGACTTGACAAAATTTTCTTAGGGTTTCTTCTATATCGTTTAGATGGGAAACTAGAGATCCCTAGTCCTCGAGTGCTCTAATAACATCGGGATCGGAAAAACAAGAGTTGGCCAAGAGAGGTTAGATAGAAAAGACGAAAGAGAAAGGATCTGCCACAACACCAATGACGACTGATGACGACTTATTGATCCACTCTTCTTCTTTGTGCTGGTCAATCCAATGGCGGTGAGAGTTTTCAAGCTGATCTAGCACTCAACACTAAACTGTAGTTGAAAATTCGTTCGGTATAGATGGATAATTTTCAATTCTTTTATTGTTCTTCTTTGTTTTGAGAGATAAAGGTATTTTATTCTGAGCTGATTTGGGTTTTCTGATCCATCTTGTATACTATACAAGTTTTCGTAGATCTGAATAGTTTTAGTTTCTAAGTGTGCAATCACTTTTCATAGCATTTTATTAAAGGCTTTGCTGACCTCTGTAAAAATATCTGTACATTTTTAAAAGTACTTTTGAAATTATTATCCATTACATGTTATATGCTGTGACATTGTGATATTACTTTTTTTTTAAATCTGAAATATGTTTTTCGTCGAACTTTATACCACATATTCTAGATTTAGAATCGGGTGCGGTCTTCGATCAGGCCGTGTACCAGACTCTAAAATAAAAGTCTTATTCAGTTTCTGTTGGCTCTTTATAGTCATTAATTTCTTTCTTACAAGAAAAGATCAAAAATGATCTAATTCGTATTAAAATTCATATGAAATAAAAACGCAAGTTGTTGTTTGTCCTCAATAAAGGGACGCTTGTAAATACCAGATGTAAGTTGACCCCTCAAAACAGCATGGAATTTACGGCTCAAATATAAACACAAAGAAGCCGCGCCTGGTAAATGTTCCGACTCGAAACAAGGTTATAACAAATAAAAGTGCTATTATAATAATTTTTGGTGCTAACGGGAAAGGCGAAATGACCAAGCGCAGACGCGGCTTATCTACGTTCCTTGTTCCACTCGTTAATTTAAGAGTCCCACGGACCGAAATGCTAAAACATCTCTGCTTAACAAGGGGATTCACACGTAAAATTACCGTCGCCTAACTGGCGTAGAGAACCAGTTAAGACGTGATAATGGCAAGATGACATCATCCAGGCAGAATGCAACCATGATACTACTACTACTAAGATAAACCCACGCGCATGGGATAAGCCCATCTCTCTCGCACGCCTGACGTCACTGCGTGACAAATTTCCACAGCAGCAGGCAGTTTGATACGGCGGTTAAAGGTTTCGGTTCGGTGTTTAATGTGTTGATCGTTTTGTTTGCAGATATATATGCGTGAAATTTAATAAATTATAATTAAAACATTGTATTAAACATTTATTACCATGGTGTACTGTGCAGTCATGGGTTGTTTAAGCAACAACAACAAAAAGAGCAAGAAAGTTTCGGATCGCCGTTTCTTTAGTTTTCCAAGGGACAAACATGTTTGCGAACAATGGATTCTAAAGTTTTACCAGCAACACAAATTTAATGTGAAAACATCAAGAATATGTTCAAATCATTTTGTAGAAAGTGATTACTGTTCCAAAGAGAAACTGTTGGAATTACCGCAAAATAAATGGAAGTTGAAAAGTGATGCAGTACCTTCTCTTCATTTTTAACAATTTTAATGGGGAGTCATTAAAATGGGTCCATATCATATCGGCCAACGTTCATATCGGCCAACGATCATATCGGCCAATTTTGGGTGTTCATATCGGCCAACCTGTTCATATCGGCCAACATCAGATTTTGTTCATATCGGCCAACTTGTTCATATCGGCCACTTTTATTTTTGTTCATATCGGCCAACGCGATCATATTATCGGCCAACGCTGGTGGAATATCTAAGAAAGGGGAGAAATCATATCGGCCAACGTTCATATCGGCCAACGATCACATCGGCCAATTATGGGCGTTCACATCGGCCAACTTGTTCATATTGGCCACTTTTATTTTTGTTCATATCGGCCAACTTGATCATATCGGCCAATGCAGGCGGTAACCGTAAGTAATACCGATACTAGCCGAAGAGCAACTTCTACCGCTACGGTAACGTAAACCGACCGCCGGCGACGGACGGGCAATGTCTTATTTCTTATTATGTCTGTTCAGAACGCCCATCTATTCGATCGGGTGGCGGAATAAAAAGACATGGAAAAAAAGCCGAGGTAAAAAAAGCCGAGGAAAAAAAGCCGGCGAAAAAACCGACGGTACTTACATATATATTTACCATATTTAATACCGAAATACTTCAAGCAATTGAATTCCTTGTTTGTATGTATTTTATCTGTAGAATTTACAAAATATAAATGATGGAGATAAGTACAGAAGACGCGACCAGATTGACGTTGTCAATTTTTTCGCGTGGCGGGGGGCTGGGGGGTTGGAAGGGACATACTGGGATTTTTAAAGAATTGCAGTCATTTCCCTTGGCAAGCTGTCGAGATCGATCAATTCTGGATAGACTTCCCAAGGATTTACTTTCTCTTGGC
The DNA here is from genome assembly GCA_940337035.1 of Agriotes lineatus. Classification (NCBI taxonomy): domain Eukaryota; kingdom Metazoa; phylum Arthropoda; class Insecta; order Coleoptera; family Elateridae; genus Agriotes; species Agriotes lineatus. Next base: position 232,013 of record CALNHX010000804.1, read on the forward strand.
AGAATTTCGAGATCGATAAGCTTTGGATGTAGTGGAAGTGCTACATGGCTCATTTAATTAAAAAACTGCAAATTGTGATAAGAAGATTTCCTTTGGTAGAAATGTAGTTTATGACTATACAATTTATTCAAGAATGGGAGGCATCTCGAAAAGTCGTTCGAATTCAAAATGGCGTTATACTATGGAATTATTTGCAATTTTCTTACTATCCATCGCACAATATAGTGTGTAGTATCAATTTATATGTTTTTTAGGCCAACAATTTCATTTGTAATATCAGAAATATGAAAAAATTAATATAGGAGACTTTTTGTAAAGTCGTAAAGTCATATTTATAGAGTAAAATTAAAGAAGAATGAATACCAAAGATCTGTTTTTATTAATACCTACTAATACAAGATTTTACAAAAATTGACTCTTACATTTAAAATTAACGTCTTTGAAGACCGATGAGGCTTTAAAATGATGGCAAGAACTGCCCATTCATAAATTACAGCATCACAGGTTCCTAGAAAAACAATGTCACTTTTTTCAACAATTTCCTCTAAAATATCTGGTAGATCACTTTTATGACTGGGTCTAAATTCTCCATTACTGGGAGGAAATCGCTGATTTTCGAGTTTGAAAAAGTCCTGCATATCTAGCTGACAATTATGTGTAACTATTAGGAACCTGGAAAACAGCTGGATGTCTGTTTCTAAAATCTTCAAAGTTTCATTTTTCTTGCTTATGCTTTTTGTTGGAGAACTGAAGAGGGGGATTTTGTTCTTTTTCAGAGCCTGAAATAGTGTTGAGGAACTTTTTACCAGGCGTTCCTCAATGAAACTGTGGAACTGTGTAATACCAGTTGATTCAGCTAAATAAACAAATGCACTGATATTCTTATCAACAATACCTCTGCTGTCCGAATTTTACACTCAAACTCTTGTATCAAGTGACAAATTTCCGGTCCAGGTACTATACCACCGTCTTAGTGCCGATGGATCCTGTGTTAACCCTACTGCAACTCCATCTCCATTCACTAGAGCATTGTTTTAATCGTGCGCTTGATCTATGCTGATAGCTGAGAAGAGTTTGTTCGATTTTCTTATAACCAACTGCCTTTTGTACACAGGAAGGACATCGGTATGCCTATTTTTAACATGAAAAATGAACTTGTTGGCCTAAAAAACATATAAATTGACACCAAACACACTTTTGTGCGATGGTTAGTGAGAAAATTGCGAACAATTCCATTGTATGACGCCATTTTGAATTTCAACCGCCATTTTGAATTCTAACTACTTTTAGAGCTGCCTCCCCTTCTTAAACGAATTGTATAGTCATAAATTACATTTCTGCCTAAGGGAATCTTCTTATCATCTTATCACAATCTGCAGTTTTTTTATACCTAGCACCTCCACTAGATGGACTTTCTAAGAATTTTTAGTTTCCCCTTTGCTTGATTTAACGATCGATAAGCTGTGGATGGGCTTCCAATGGCATGATTTCAAAATCTCTCACTTTTGAAGAAGTTTTTTTTCCAAATGTAATAAAATTTAATAAAAACAAATAATTTGGAGTGCTAAATTTTACATGAATAATTGTACTTTTGTTAAATAAATGCTGCTGAAGTAAATTACTTACCATTGCCTTTTAAAGTTAGTTACCGCCTCGTTGCTATCTCGTATGCATAATACCTTTCTCTCCTATATAAAAAAAATATATACTCGCAAACAAAATTCCAATATTGAGTCACTTGCTTTGACGGGATTTTTCAATTTATGACTGCTCATTAAATAATTTCAGACAAATAAAAAAGCAAACCACTTATCAGCCTTCTATTCAAAAACTTAATAAGTTTTGTGGATAATGCACAGTTTTTACTGAAAACGTGTTAAATACATTTATATATTTCAGTCATTAATTTTCCTGTAGCTATGTGGAAGTAAAGCGTACGTAAAACTGTTTCGTTGCACTAAACTTTATTAAAAATGAATTGTGAGGGAACTTGTATGTCAGGATAGTAGATATAAAATCCAAAAATAACATCGCCGTTATGAGCAAGAAATAATGTTCGCCGATGTGATCGAATAGATGGGCGTTCTAAACAGGCATAATAAGACATTGCGCGTCCAGCGTAGCGGTAAAAGTTGCTCTTCGGTTAGTATCGGTATTCCTTACGGAAAATCCCCCTGGTTTCGAACTATCCCGAGGTTTATGGACCAAGTTAAACAGGATACGCACAGGACATGGACGATGTAAAAGTTTGATGCACAAATGGGGCTACACAGAATCTGCAGAATGCGAATGTGGAGCAGAAGAACAAACCATAACCCACATTGTAACCGAATGTCCAATATATCGTTACGACGGAAATCCCGAGGACATATACTCATTAACAACAAAGGGAAAAGACTGGCTTCTTAACTTAAAGCTCGATTTATAATCACACCGGCAATGTTAGTTGTGTTAGTTATTTTTAGCATTAATTTTCAGTTAATTTAAAGAATGTTACCTAGTAAGTTTGTTTAATGTAATATGTCTCATACGAAATATATATACGGTCACCGCCTGCATTGGCCGATATGATCAAGTTGGCAGATATGAACAAAAATAAAAGTGGCCAATATGAACAAGTTGGCCGATGTGAACGCCCATAATTGGCCGATGTGATCGTTGGCCGATATGAACGTTGGCCGATATGATTTCTCCCCTTTCTTAGATATTCCGCCAGCGTTGGCCGATATGATCGCGTTGGCCGATATGAACAAAAATAAAAGTGGCCGATATGAACAAGTTGGCCGATATGAACAAAATCTGATGTTGGCCGATATGAACAAGTTGGCCGATATGAACACCCAAAATTGGCCGATATGATCGTTGGCCGATATGATCGTTGGCCGATATGAACTGACCCCATTAAAATTGACCAAAAATTAAGTCCGAATGGATTTAGGGGAATCTATCAATTTAAGTACAGAGGCCAAGCATATTTGCTTTCGATGCAAAATGTATTTTAAAATTAGAATATTGAATAGAGATATTAAAGAAAAATCCAAAGTGAAGAAGAGAAAAATTACAAAAATTGTAAAATAAGTCTTAATAAAACTTGGTTTTCTTGTGTTAATGTGTAAATTTTGTAAATAACATGTAAATAATATGTAAATAAATAATATGTAGGTACTTAATAAATTAAACAAAATTGTTTATCACTACACATTTTTAACACCTAACCATAAAAATCCAAAAAAAGCTTGTAATAAAAAATAGTTGATAATATATACCGGGTGTCCGTTCTCAAACTCGAACATAGGAATCTAACATTGCATTGAACGATTTTGCTGACTCCTACTCGCCTCCTACAGGAAAGATAGTGGTATCAATAGAAAGATAAAATTGTTGCACATCAAATGATACTAGTAATAATAATATTTACTGATATAGTATAGAAATAATGGAAAAATACCTAAAAATCAAATGCACAATGTTGATTGCCTATGTTTGACTTTGAGAGTGGACACCCAGTATACATATGCTCGTATATATCACTCATATTTTTCTACAGAAGTATTCTTTTAAAATTAACAATATTATTTAAATTTTAAAAAACATATGTCCGTTTTTTGCGCTAGGAATTAAGGTAATAATTAATAAGCCTTAAACTTTTCACTCTTCATATGTTGTTATCGTCCTTTACTTTTAAATTTAAATACTCTAGTATTCAAAATCGTTTATTGTTCGTTTTTTACGAAAAAAAACCTTTATACAATGCTAAACTTTGAAGATAATTTATTATATCTAGCACCTACCTACTTTATTTAAGGGCTTATTCTATTATGGGCCATAAACATTAATAAAAACCCCTTTAAAGCAATGCATTTCCATACCGTCAAGCAGGATTTTTGTCACGGAATGACGTCATGTGCAATGTAGTACGAAATTCGATCGCCGCGTGGGTTTATCTTAGTAGTAGTAGTATCATGGAATGCAACGGCCGAACAAAGCTGCTTTGTCAAGCGGGCTTACTAAAAATTTAACGAACAAAGAAACTGCACTGCTTGCAGCAGGGCAAGGTTTGATAACATTACCAAGCTAAAGATTTGGCTTAAAGAAATCGGAAATAACTTTCATATGGAAATAGATATTGAGTACATCACTAAGTTACAGATTTCACTTAAGTGATTCGGGAAGAATGCTAAAATTTGAGGAAATAGCTAGGCTTGACAAATTGTTGTAACAGTCGTCTAAATCAATTTTTGTGGATCGATCTTTCAATGTGGGAAAAATTTCCAGTATTTGTATTAGTGCTTGAGTATCATCTCTATATTGTTTTGAGGTGTACGAGGGGTCGGGGTTGCCGTATGTATTTTCCAGAAAATCTTGCTAATCGATATAATTCATGGGGTACTTGTTTGCAGAAGATTCTACTTTAGATGATTTTTGAGGCTTTCACGGCCAATGTCATTAAGTAACAAACGACTTCCGAGATTGGACCGTGTCATGATTGAGATCAACGTTTCGCCCACTTTCGTAAGGGGCTTCATCAGGAGGAAAAAAGCGAAACTCGACTCAGTCGAGTTTCGCCTCTGACGTGGTTCACAAGTTGAGTTACCGTGCTCTTCTGTCCCTTCCCTTGCAAAGAGTTTCGCCTCTGGTGGCGTGGTTAACACGTTGAGTTACCGTGCTCTTTTGCTTTTTTCCTCCTGATGAAGCCCCTTAGGAAAGTGGGCGAAACGTTGAGTTCTTCGATCTCAATCATGACACGGTCCAATCCCGGAAGTCGTTTGTTACTTAAAAATTCTACTTTGTTTTTTATAGATTGTAGTTGTGAGCCTATATTTCGCGAATCAGAGTCCGACTTCTTGGTCTCTTGCGGTATGCAGGCTGGAGCGATTTGTTCGCGGTCATCGTTGTGTTGGCTCTTAGTGGGTTGCGTTGTTGTCAAAATGGGCTGTGTTGTTGTCGAAATCGATTGCGTTGTTGTCGATTTTGGGATGCAATATCGACGTTTGAAGTGCTTTTTGTAATGTTGATGTGACTGGGCTGATAGGGACAGTTAGTTGATAAATGACCTTCTTTTCGGTACCTATAGCATGTAGGGTTGGTTGATAAGAAGAGTCGGTATATTTGTATCTTCAAAATTGATTAGAGGTTCTACGTAGTATTCTTGTCATTTGAAGCTTAAGATATGGGAGTATTCTTGTTCTATTCCTGTTTTTAGATAAGTCACCAGGGAAACGGGTTTTAAGTGTAGCGAATATAAGGAAACAAGTATGACACTTTGAGGGATTGAAGGACATGTATTTGATACATCTATTCTTTGGACAGGGTTAATTAGTTTTCTTATAGATACAGTGTTACCTTCGATATTTAGTGTTGGGTATTTCTGGGAATCTTCTACTTGGCCTGAGGGGTATATGTATATTCTGTTGTAAGACACTCTTTGTGCAAATATAATATTTTTTTGGGTTGACTATGGTTCTTGTTGTGGTGATATAATCTCTCAAGGGAATTCCCTCAGCTGCACTAAGAATAATTGCTTGTCCTTTCTTTGAAAATTGTAATTTACTCGAGCAAATTTGGGATGGGTTTGGTAAGTTACTTGATGACGAATTATTGAGATTTCTATCAGTGGAGAACTCGCCTTCAATCATCATGTTGCATTCTGTAGATGTCTGAAGATGGGCTGTCGGGTTTTTGGGCAGAGACAAATCTATGCTCGTCAGATGGTTCATGTCAGATCAAGCAAATGGTTTATTAAAGTGCGGAGCACTGTAAGATTAAAGTGCACAAGTGTGTTTATTGATATTGTCATTGCGAACAAAAATACGACCGTTCGCGACAACAGCTTGATATGAACTCAGTTACTATATTTGAAGAAACTTAATATTTTACGAAATTTGCATGTATGTATCTCATAAAACGTATTTTCATTAAGAAGTTCTGTGGAACACTGGACGTCTCAAACTAATATTTAAGCATTTCCCTAACGAGTGTATAAGTTTGAAAATATTTTAAAATTGTAGGTCTTCTTTTACAACTGTTTACTTTTTTATAAACCTAAAGTACACCAAGAATTTTCTAGTTACTTTTAGTAATTTACAAAAGTGTGCAGAACTTTTACAAGTTTTAGGATATAGCGGTAATTATCTACTAAGGGAGCGCTTATCACATTTCGTTAATGAACGTTTCATTTATCACGTTAATACGGACTGAGAGGTCAAGGTTCATGGCCAACGCATTACAAAATATTACTATGCTTACTACCCGTTGTAATTAAATATTGTAGACCGGATTTTGCCATCAAGCGCACCTAAAACTAAATAATCTCTGTGTCATCGAAGCAGTTGTAATTTATTTCGTATATTGTTGTTTTGAAATTTGCTGCAATGATCCGAAGATTGTATTGCATTTATAGAGGTGGTAACACGTGACAGTTACAGTTGCTGGATAATCGTGGATGTGCCATTTAGCTATAAAACCGGGATAAAACACTTAAATGAAACATAAAACTAAAATTGGCGAGCGAGCGTAATGAACTAAACTATGTAAAATATTAATGTAATAATGCTTCGGGATAAGATATATTCTAGTTATCAAGGTAACAAAGTAAAACTTACCTTTTATTTCATTTAATAATCAAATTAAATTCAGTGATTAATTGAGAAATTTTGACTTGTCTTCATTTTTAATAATCGATAGCCCACTTTTATCTAAATTGACAGACTAGAAAGAGATGTATTTATCCTTGTTAAGTAAAATCATATATATATATATATATATAATACACATATATTGCTAGTAGGTCTTGGAAACGTCCGAAAACAATACGGCGCCGACATAGTCTCACTTAGAGTGTAACGCGTCTCGTGCGCATGCGTGAGAATTCCAACTCCGCCTTTAGAAGCGAATTTTAAACTTGACCACTTCCCCATTGGGCGGACGACGCCGCCGCGCTTGCGCACAGCTCACCTTTATACATTGAAGAGTTCGTTGTCTGCCTCACTTCCTTGGTGAGTTTCCCACTCATAGCCGCTAGCAATATAGTAAGTATTACATATATGAGTAAAATATACACGGTTTGATTAATTTTACATCTAGTTCAAGCTGCTTTTCCAGGCATACTCTGCAATTATAAATTTTCAATTTTGCATTTTTATTTCGCTCGTCTAAAAGACGAAGAAAATATTCTAATCGCGGAAAAATTACCTTCCGAGATTTCTTCAGATCTTCACATTTCAGGGTCCTTAGATGACAAAAAACAGGTTTTCTTAATTTCTTCCGTCTGTCTGGCTGCTTGACTGTCTCTCTGGCTCTCGGTCTCTCTATCTGTTGCCGGTATAACTCAAAAACTAGTTGTTGGGAGACGATATTTTGCATGCGGATTATATACCGTCCTGGCATGAAACCCGGTAAAATATATTTTGGTAAAATATATACATGGTGAGTACCTTAAAAAAATAAATTTTGCCTATCTTTACCTAAACTTACGAAGTATTACTTAAATGAAAGTAATATTTTGCACGTAGCTCAGGTTCTTACCCTTTTCGAAAAAGGGCATATTTTGAACCCAACACATACAATGTGAGCACCTTAAAAAAATACAATTTTATTTATTTTTGCTTTAATTGAGAAATAGATAAAAGTAACACTGTTCATATTGCTGAAGTTTTACCCTTGTCGAAAATGGGACCCAACAGATACCTACAGGATAAATGTAAAAAGAGACAAAAAGTTGCAACGGATAAGAGCGGTCCCTTTAGTGGCGCTGCATGGCAAAAACCCAAACAGTCTCGTGTGGCAACTTGGGTCGAGCGTTCAGTTTGCATTTGCAGGGTCTGTAGTTCGAATCCAATCGCCGGTAATGTTTTTTATTTCAAAATTGATGTAATTCACTGCGAAGTGTTTCCTTTATTGTTTCCGTATTATCAGGGACTTTCACGCCTAGTTGCTTTGATTTTTAAAATTGTTTAGTGTCACAACGTCCACTTGCTAGGGAAGTTATAAGTAAAGCCTTTTATAGATTTTTTACTTAAATATGTGTGTTATTTAGCTCCACGTTGTGAAGGCCGGGATGTTTTAACCATATATTATTTCCGGCATGCACAGAAAATATATACTTATTCGGATGTTGACTTTCGTTGAACGGATCAGTTCTTTTAAAAATCCACCGTAAGGTATTTATCGTTTTAAATACCATCTTAACATTAAAGCTATTTTCAATTCATCTAATTTTGTCATATATGCTTGGAATATAAGGTATAGCTAGAGTCTGGAATTTTAAACTGTCATGGTCTGTACGATTTTTACATTCTTCTTTTAACGATCAGTTAAAAATAGTGTATATTAATAGCCAAACTGGATTGACTATGATGTAAAAAAAGCGTTTAATTTTAGCCCGTTTACTTGAAATTCTGCGTATGGGAACGGCGGCGTGTTACAAAAGTTACGGTAACATTTTCGATGTACTTTATTCCCAAATCGGGAATACAACGCTTTTTGAACCATGTTTAAATTAGCGAGTGAACTTTATACATGCTTACTTTTGCGAGCGGAAGAGGGGCAGACGGCAACACGTACATATAGTCATTATGCGATTCGAAATTTTAATCTCTCTCAAATATTCTCCACAGGACAAAAACAATAAAGTTATTCATTCCGCAACCATGTTCCAAAATTATTTGATTTAATAATTACTTGTAAACTCTATCAAGGTCATATGATTTTTATGTTGCATTACCACTTACACTATTTTGTGCCTTACTTGTCAGCTCGTTCGTATTGTAGCCTAGCCCTTTGTCTCTCTCAGCACAGTACTCCATCATGGCGTTTTAGGCTGCCCTGTTTTTCGATGTCCATGTGAATACTAATAAAATATCACTCTTGCTTTATATTTGCTTTTATTAATTTCCTTGTAGTTATTTGTAGCTATCTGATGTTCATCATGTAGACATCTATTATATATTGTAGTTTGTGTGCAAGACTCTTAACACGTTTCTATCAAATAATACTGAGTTAACGTTCAAATCAATTATTCTGATGTTAAGTTTCTTGAAGGTGTGATGACTGCTACTTATATGTTCAATTGGCAAACGCTTCTTTGCCTTGATTAATTCATGGTTACCGTCTACGTTAGCTTTTCCATGCTTGGCAAGTTATACTGTTTGTTTTAACCATGAAGTATACGTTTCTGCAGTTTGTTTATTCGCTTTCTATTCCCTTGGTTTTCTTTGCGCTTACATAGCTACCCAGTTTTTTTAATTCTGTTTGTATTTATTCCCCGTATGGGGAATGCTTTAGCTCAGGTCTTGCTATTGGTCTCTTAGGTTCTATTGTAATCCTCTGCTTTGCATTTTGGGTAAATTTGCCCTTATTCCAACAATTATGTAGAGTAACAAGAGTGATAGTAAAAGGCACCCTTGCCTTATTTATCTAAGCTTCTACATTTCTTTACTTGCTGTGTATAGCTACGTGAAAAATTATGTACAACATCCTTTAATTGAGGCTATTAACTTTATCAGCATGTCGTTGCTTCTCAATACTTTGTATGTTTGTTCTAACCATGCTTTTGGATGCCTATAAATGCAAAATATAACGTGACTTGATATCCAACAACTCATCATCATTGTCTACTGTCGTATTGTCTTATATTGCTTGTTCCGTCTTTTCGTCTAAAACCTGTCGCTGTTCGATTTTCCACGCTGCATCGCCCTACAACATGGGTGTCAAACTCGCGGCCCGCGGGCCTCATGCGGCCCGCAGCGAACATTTTTGCGGCCCGGCTAATCTTTCGGCACACAATAATATATAATAAAATAACAAACCAACGCAGAATAAAAATAAGATAGGTAGAATTCGCTAAACGTTTTTTTTTAATTATACTCTTTTTTGCTATTATTAAACAAAATGCGTACATTTATTTTGAATATACCACAATTAAGTAAATACGGTATTTAAGCTCCAAGATTCTCAAATAATTCTGGGATTTGAAAGAAGAAGTATGTCAGTTTTTAAAAACTAAAGATCAAGACAAGCTTATTTTCCGATCCAATATGATTGCAAGATTTATCTTTTACGGTTGATATAACCAATTTATCGTTACAAGGAAAAGATCAGATCATTACGAACATGTTTGACAATATTAAAGCAATCAAATGTAAGCTAGTTCTTTGGGAAAAGTAACTGAAAACTGAAGATTTAACGCACTTCCCGACGTGCAACATGAACAAATCAAGTTTAGATGATACTGCATCGTATTAAAAATACGTAGACAAAATTTCAAATCTTAGAACTGAATTTGAAACAAGATTTAAAGATTTTGATTCTTTGGAAGACAAATTTTGCTTGTTTTCTTCGATTTTCTCAATAAATATAGACTCAGTATCCAGCCATATGCAAATGGAGGTGGTCCAGATTCAGTGCAATTCAAATTTGAAGGCAAAATTCATTGAAGTGGGTGTGCCTGAATTTTACAAATATTTACCAGCTAGGTTTGAAAATACTCGTAAATTCGCATATGAAATTATTTCCATGTTTGGAAGTACTTATCAGTGCGAGCAGTTATTTTCAGTTATGAAAGGAAATAAGTCTCCCATTAGACACAGTATTAATGACGCTCACCTTGGGTCAGTTTTGAAAGTAATCACTGCGAACAAAATTTCTCCTGAAATAGGAAAGATGGTAGCAGAGAAGAGATGTCAAGTGTCAGGACGTAAACATTAAATTTTTCTTTTTCTTTTATATATGTGTATTATAATGTATTATTCGAAATAAACCTACGTTTCTATAAATATTGATTTTTTTGCGGCCCACCTCAAGTTAAACCTTGTTTGTTTGGCCCAAGTTAGCCTTTGAGTTTGACACCCTTGCCCTACAAGTTTGTAATTGTACATTACTTTTGGTAACTATCCTTCGTCCATGCTAAGCACATGATGTAGCTAATTCTATTTAAAGTTGCCATTAATTTTTTGATGTTTTCGTTTTTAAATACTTCTTTATTCCTTTTATGGTTTTCCCATGTGCATCGTGCTGTCACAAGAATCGCATCTTGAAATGGGGCTCGTCGTAGCCTCTTCGTTGGTGCGTTAAATTATGATGAGATATATCCTACACCTTAGTATTTTTCTAAATTATTTTTCCTTGTTGTTTACTATCACTATCTGCCAAAAACAGGAAGCTTGCCTGCCACTCGGTTCCTGAAACTAACTTCAAACAATCTGCACAATAATCAAAGCAAAAATGTAGTTACACAAATAAACATAGATATATTTACCCTTAAATGTACACATAAAACAATAAAGATCATCGAGATTGCACTCTAGAATAAATGCCCATCTGTAAGTACAGCGTTTTAAATTAAGAACAAGTTATTAACGCGCAATAGCTCGTGGCTGGACCCATTTACAAGTCAAGGAATAGCTGAATAACTGCATCTGAAATTATACCCCATCGAAATTCTCCGTCGTGATTCCATGCCTAAAAATCTGGTGTGATACACTCACACAACTTCCTTTTACAGTGATCTTATAATTAGTCAAATATTTAATTTTTAATTTTTAAGCATTTGTCAAAAATTTTCAAAAATTACGAATTCTACAAAAACGGTACAAAATAGAGCGTTAGTTGAAGAGACAAATTTTCTCTAAAATCTTAAGCAAAATTCAAAAATGTAATAATATACCGGGTGTTCTATTTAAAATAGGAGTTAATAAAAAAAATAGAAAAAAAAACAAAAGAAACCCACTTTAGAAGTTTTCAACTGGAAAATCACCTATCTCACGTCAATGCACATTAAAAATGTAATAAAAATGTAAAGTTTGAAAAAAATCGTTACAGCCGTTTTTGAAAAAATCGAAAAAAACTGAAAAATCACAAGAGTAAACACCTACTTCCGGTTATGCGATTTTCTTCAAAAACTTGCTGTCTCATATACATAGTACACAAAACTTATATATGAAGTTTCAACGCCATACCTCTTTTCGTTTTTGAGATATTCTGTTCACAGGCAGACACACAGACAGACAGACACACAGACAGACAGACACACAGACCAATGAAAAAAATATGTTTTTTGGGATCAGGGGACTCTAAAACGTGAAGATTTGTTGAAAACTCAATTTCGAATTTTTGGGGTGAATCCAATACTTCCTTTATCGTAAAAGGAAGTAAAAATTAGGTTTCGAAAACTGCAAACATGCCCTGTATCAAGTTACCTTAAGCTTGTGGCTCAAAACTGAAACGTAGCCCTCGTAATGGATCACGTCATCCCTTGAATTATTTATTTTGTGTAAATTTCCCGCTAATATTGCGGGGAAGTCCCTGATTGCAATTTCGATCAGCTTTCTGGCGGATTGCGCCACGGTACGAAATGTACGCCACAAAACGTTTTGGTGGTCTCATAGAGGCGTACTACAGTATACGGTTATTTGGCACTTGCATAAAGTGCCAACACGGGCTTGCTACAAACAAAGTGTTGAAATAAATGACTAAAATGAATAAACATGCACTTATGCAGTAAATTTCTATTGCGCTTTGTCAGGGAACACGGTTGAATTTTCGTTTATCGCTGCACATATAAAATCGAGCGCTTCACGCACTAAAACAGATCCGTAATCGCACTTTCAACTATATTAAATTACAATAATTAAATATAATCAACAATGAAACAGCATACAAACACAAACTGGCTATAGTATACTTACATGTTAAAATAAACAATTTAGGCAAGGGAAGCTAGATCTCCGTTTCAGTATCCCCCCTCCCCCGGTTTTATTCTCGGTTGGCTAACAAATAGGAAAAAACCACAACTTCCTTTAAAAACTGAACCCGAAGCTTGAATTAACTATTAATTAAAAAGAGCGTTTAATTTATGTATACAACTGTAAATGTATCCGAGTATCAAGTGCTGTTATAGCGTTTTACTATGATGGCCGATTTCTTCTTATTCTGCTTTTTAACAACCACCACAACACGTCATCCATTCCCTACCTCGACGCTTCTTACTTTATCTTTCCATACTGATTTTTTCGTCACATATTTAGGTTATTAACGCTGTTCATCTTTTGTACAATCGGTGCTACGGCTATCAAAATAGTTTTAGCATTCATCGTTGCTATGTTGCGATTGTACCGTATGCTGTCCAGGGTTAGTTCTTCTAAACTCATTGTTTCTAGTTTATATTCGACTATGTTAGCAACCTGATCTTTACTCAAATTTATGAGTCATTTTTAACTTCTATATTCGTATTCCCCGAGTAATCGGATATGTCGAGACATGGTTTAGCACCCATTTGACTAATTTTTTAGCGACATGTTGTTTACTTGTTCGTTAGCGCCCCTCCTCGTGTCTGGTATCTACCTTATTAAATTTCCTTTGAAAGTTTTAATATGGGAATTAATTTTCTGTGGAAAGCCTGGTAAAATAAATAATCGAGGTAAGGTGGTCAGATTCCCGTTTCAATCTCCACAACTTGGATGATTTATTTTTGACTTGGGTCATCGTTCAGATTTTACTTTCGAACAGAAGAATTGGTTGTGCCATTATCTTGTGGATATTTAGCCGCATTTCTTTGTGGGAGCGTTTGGTAGTTTGTTGGTGTACCACAGGCATATAGGAATCTACCGATCTTCATTTCTATGTACGTGTTGGTACTATAAAAGACATTACAGCCCAGGTATTTAATTTCCAGCTCTTGTTCCATGGGTTTATCATTAAATACAACTGTTATCCTAAGATGATTTTTTCTTTGGAGCGGGAATGCTTCTGTTTTTTCAATAGATATTTCTAAATGGTATTTGTAAGCCATTTTATTATCTTTCTGTCTAGATCATTTTTCGATTTCGCAATTAAAATGTGGTTACCCACAGCGTGTTATTATATATTCTACTGTGGTATCCAATATGTCGTGGTCAATACAAAATTGCATGCTTAGATAAAAATTCTGGATAATTTTAATCTGATGTTGGAGGAAGTCTCTGAAGCATAATATGCCAGCGTTTGTACCTATTTATTTTTTATATAATGTAACTATAAAGCCGATCAGCTTCGGAAGGTTGTACTCATGTCTCTTTTCTATCATTTTGTTTCAACGTATACACGAACGTCTTAAGTCATTGTTTATTCACATCTTCCTAGATTTGTTTTAAGATAAGTTTTTCTTTTCGCTGTTCATTGTTGCCAGAGCAGCCGGTGTGGAAGACGGTGGTCTTTCATGCGACAGACGTGCCCGAACCATTGTAGCTGGCTTTGCTGTATTTCTTCTTTAATCGTGGACTTTCGATAAAATCGCGCACCAATGATTCTTTTCTGGTGTGGAGGCGGAATAAAACTCAGCATTTCAACAGCTTCAAACTTATGTAAGTCCCGCTTCAATAGTGTGAATGTTTCCGAATCATAGAGCAAGACTGGGGTAACAAGCGGGTGGAAGAAGCTCACTTTCGTTATTGTGTTCACGTTTTACTCTTTGTAAGAATCTTGACAAATATTTTGTAGCCAAAGTTTAATAAATTTATTGCTCGTTGACGAGCATGAAAGCTAGTGCCTATTCTTCATGGAAATGTTTCGTAGTTCAGCACGCATTAATGAAATGTAAGAGCCTTTCAGTGGGTGTTTGCGAGGCGTAATGAAACAATTGTGTATTAAATCTGTCGGTTCCTGGAGTATCTTTATTCTAAAACGTTTTAATAACTTTTAGCATTTTATCCTTGATTATTGGACCCCATCTTGTTTATGTTTATTATTACGATGTCTTCCATGTGAATCTGAATCAGTCCGCAATTCAATGTAATAGTTATTCTACATTTGTGCTGATATTGCTCTATTTATGTTATCTTCTAGTATTTGTACGTATTTATTCCAACTCTTACTTTTGTAATTTCTCACTTTACGTTTGGCATTGCACATAGTATCTTATATTCGGTTCTACTTTATGGAGTTGGTTCGTTTATCATTTTAGATATCCATCTCGCTTACTATTGATAATTTTTTCAACTTCTACGTTCTATATTTTTAGACCTCGATTTTTATGCCTTGCACTTGGTTCTTAAGGCCTCTATATAGTTATTCTACCTTGCGGTGTTTCTAATGTATATATGTCCACTCTCTTTTACACAAATATAGTGTACTAGATTCTTGTTTTCCTTGTTGTGTTGTGTTTTGTGTCTTGAATGTTTCTTACTTTGCTCTCATTCTAGTATCCTGTACTGCCATACCTAACTTTTTGCTGGCCCTTATTAGGGACATCTCCATTAAGTATTCCAAGTGTATTTATGTACATATATATTTATGGCAGAAGACAGTGTTTGCCAATATTTCCAATTAGGGCATTATCATTTCGACCCTCTTCAAGTACTCTACAATTAGAGACGTAAGCTCTTCTTACTCTGCGTCACAATTAAATCATAGTTTGTTATTCTGCTTTTAAAGTATTTGTTGCGACACTCATATTTGTTACGACACTCCACTATATAGCATTATATGTATACTGTTTGTAGTTCTATAACACCCTTAAGTTTCTATATTGTTTCTGGCATGACTGCTACATCTACCGCACGATCGAAAACTTGCAACTTCTAGAGGGCTGTGGATTTTTAAAAAATTAAATGTATGTTGGCAGTGATGAGTAAAGCTACGTAATAATATAACCTACACAATTTTTATAGATAAACTTAACTTTTACAGGATGTTTAATGCCGAGCACTAGGTGGTTCTGTGTGTGGAAAATGCAGCAAATCATTTTGAATAGCTGTAGTTGTTTTTGTTACTAACATTTTTATGTATTCAACAAAACTGCTTGTATTTGTTGAAATGACAATCCTGACATAACCTTAAACTGACATATATAAAATGCCAATGTGACTTTTACTACCACGACTGCCAACAAAAATTTTTTACAAAATAATTCCACAGCTCTCTGGACGTTGAAAGTTTTCGATCATACTGTAGCTTCATTTTCTTTAGTTTTTAAAGTTATACTTCTTTATAGAACATCCCATTTGAATTGCTATTTTCAAAATCGTCGCCGTTCCTATTTGTTTTGTTGTATTTATATGGTCATCGTATTACTTCCATCGTCAGCTTCGAGGCTCTTTCCTCAATATTATTCATGGAGAATTTAGCTAAACATTTTACAGGTATGTATCGTCTGACCATAGCCAAACCCCCAACAGGGTGAACAAGTTGATTTCAGTAGAGCTAGATCCCCTAGTCTAACGTGGAGAGCTAAGTCCATGGTTTTGCCATTGATCAAAGTTTTAAGTTCCAGATGATTCTAATTTTGAAACTTCTTGTATTGTGGATTGTACGGATATTAAATATAGAGGATGCCTTCCAGACTATTAAAGAACTTCTACTGTTGGCCTAATGGCGACCTGCACTGGAAAATGCAGTTCTTTTTGTTCACATTGCGTTTTTATACCTCCCTGTATATTCATATATTATTATTCAAAAATTTTTGAAAGAGCAGATAATAATAAAATTATACCCTTCCAATAGTTACATTGGTTGGTATCAAATTTTTGTATTATTTACTATTTAGTCGGAACTTTGGTTACGATAACTTTTTTTCTGATTCATAAGATAGGTAGAATTTAAGTCTGGTCATATGATATTAGTTTTTACTCATATGACAAAATCATTCCTTAGTAGATAGCTATATTAATATCTGTAGGATATTTAACACAATCGTGTAGTACCCAATGCTAACAAGAACAGTTAATTGAAAGTACAGTTTCTATTCTATTAGTAATGAGAACACCTTTTGTAGACTGATTGGTCGAACGCAGTGAAAATTGAACATTTTAGTAAAAAAAGATTTGAAAGCCCTTATAACTATTTTCGGACAAAAGGTTTTGCAATTTTCATAACTCATTTTCTCTATTCTAACTAATGGGTACCAGATTACTCTAGTAACTATACCTTTAGAAATTGCTGTAGCAAATATCAATAATGCAATTCGCAGTCTTTTGAAGACGACGTTTAGCGCGGAGTGGCAATTCGTTAAGATCTTGAGAAAATTAAATCGTCTTCCAATTTCTCATAATGAAATGCAGAATTGATGATTTGTACGATAACTACTACAATTAGGCAAGACAAAGTGCAAACTAAGCTTTCTGTTCTGAAGAGGCTAATTGGTTTTATAATCTTTCATCATTGAGCCTCTTCTTTCCTGTAGTAGCCAATTCCCCGGGTCGCTTCGTTTCTTTAATGAAATAAAACGAGTACATCCCAAGCGAATAAGCACAAAGAGTTTTAGATACGATGCTAATTTTATAATAATAAAATAATAAGCCAACAAGCGACCTAACAGATCCTCGGTTGTGGCACAGTGCCAGGTTCCACGTAAATGCACTTAAAATATGAGAAGTAACTGCCTGTGAGAGTACTTTAGAGGAAAAATGCAAATACCAGTTTTAATAATAATAAACTTACTAGTGCAAATTATTAATGAAGGTTTTGAATAATAAGTTGTATATATATTATAAAAAACTTTAATAATATTTTATCAATATTTAAATCAATCAGATTGACATTAAAAGTTACGTAAAATGTTCCTTTACTTGATGGAGGTGTATTTTCTGTTAAAATATTAGGAGCAGTATTTATCATGTATAATTGACATTGCCTTCAAATCGCATTTCCTAGCAATAGAGTGACAGAGTGTATAGATATATGAATACAGCTTGAACGTGTGCATAATCGATCGAGTCTCTACTTAGTTTTAGTTATTTATTTAACATACGTTTCAGCGAGTGCACTATTCCATCGATTTTGCGGACCTGAATTTCCTTAATTTCAGATTTTCTGAACCAAATTCTATCTAGTGGAAAATCTACATCATCATTTTTGGTGACAGCATTGTGCAACAAATATTAATTATTTACTTTTATACACTGTATTAAACAGCTCAACAATTAAAATGGCCCAGCAACAAAAATTATGCTGCCATGTTTATTTTAAAACAAAACAATATCCTATATAGCTGTCAGCGTAGTATTTGTTAATACAAGCTTCTGTTAGAAATAAAATAAGATTGCTACATTATTAGGCCATAAAACTTAATATTTATTACTTTAATCGTAAAGGTATGTCTTACTTATAATTTATTTACATTGTTTTAATGCTGTTTGTGTTCTTATAGTATGCCCAGACGATGTCAGGAAGTATATCGAGTAAGATAAGGTCCCACTCGATACTAATTTAAAAACTGCGTTAAAAAGATATTCACAGCACATAGTAAAAAAAATTAAATTCCCTTTTTTGCTTCTCTCGTCTAAAGGACAAAGGAAGTATTGCAATCGTGAAAAAATCACCTTCCGCTATTTTTTCAGATCTTCACGTTTCAGGGTCCCTAGATGGCAAAAAACAGGTTTTCTCAATTTCGTCTGACTGTATGGCTGTCTGTCTGTCTGTTGCCGGTATAATTCAAAACTATTTGGTAGAGAAGGACGATACTTTGCATGCGGATTATATGCCTACCTGGCATGAAACCGAGAGAATTTTGGACATATATATGCAGAGTGAGCACCTTAAGATAATAAAATTTTGTTTATTTTTGCGTTAAATGAGAAATAGATAAAGGTAGTCATTTTCACATAGGTCAGGCTTTACACTTGACAAAAATGAACCCCAACAGATGCAGACTAATTGTTGTGAAAAAATGGGCAGGAATACGATGTTGAATGTAATACAGTTGCTGCTCAGTGATATGAAACAGAGCTGGGTGGCACGATGCGGTCAACGAGTGCGCGGCCAGGGTCTGCTTCATTCCAGTTTAAATGCATTCCGTAGGCGCTGAAATCGCTGTTCGATTTCCGTCTGCAATACTTCTTTAATTGCAAGTTGATGTAATTTGCATTACCAAATGTTTTCTTTTATTGTTTCAGTAATATTAGGAACGTGAAGATAGTTGCCTGAAAACCTTAAAAAATAAAATGTTGTTTATTTTCGCGTTAACTGAGAAATAGATAAACGTAATCATTTGTACATAGGCAGGATTCACACTTGAAAAAGATGAGACTCGACAGATACAAGGTAATGTTAAAAAACAACAATGATCAAGAATAAGCTGTTGAATGTAATGCAGTTTCTACGGGACTATATCAAGCAGAGCTTTGTGGCAAGATGCGTTCCCTAGGCGCGGAGTTCGAATCCCATCTGCCATACTTTTTTCTTTGGAAATTGATATAATTTGCATTACCAAGTGTTTTCCTTTATTATTTCAGTAGTATTAAGAAGGTTGCGATATTTTTACCTCTAGTTGTTCTTGATTTTTCAAAATATTCAGTGTCACAACTTCCACTAACGAGGGAAGTCCTTTACAGATTTTTTAACTTGACGACATGACGGCAGAAAATCAGTTTGAATTATTTTGACATATACATATATAACGATTCTCATTGCACAACAAATTCAAGCTCAAATCTTCGATTTTATACAGTGTTATGCATAAGTGTGGTAATTAAGGGTTGTTAGAGGACATGAAACAGAACAACTTTGTATAATCAATTATACGTCAAAAATTAATTATAATCCCACAAAAAATTAAAACATTTAATTACTTAAACTGTTACTGGTACGGTTACTGAAATAAATTTCTAGGAAGATAGCTTGGGTAAAATGCTGCAGCAAAAAGTAGTAGTTTTATTATTTTAATCATATTTGGAAAGCGGTTAATGTACTCCTATCGATTTACCTAATAAAAGTTTGGTGTTAGCCAGTGGCTCTCAAAAGTGTATCGACGGCCTAATGCATTTTTTCATACGCAATTGGTAGCAATGTAATTCTGCCGAGGGTAGTATACACACATTTAATTTAATGACTATACTTACATCAAACTATAAAAGGAATCAGTGCATGTTTTGTCAATCAACCGAGTAACAGGCCCAACCATCGTATTCGCGTATCTTCACTACCTTTACTATACCTTCTTCTTTCTCATACCCTCTCTTAATTCTGTCATATCCAGCTTGATAGTTCGTTTACAACTAAATAAATTAACAGACTAAGCTAATAATCAAACGTATTCAGATACTTAAATTTTCCAAACAACCGCAGTAAAGGCTAACACGACTGTCAATGGAATGAGGTGATTCTTCAACTTTGTAAATTCCTTTAGTACAGCGCTGCCCATTAGCTGTTCCATCGAAATTTGGTAAGTTCCTACCTGCTTGGTTTCCTAAACAATGTGTAGTCCAGGATCTCAATATTCTTCGAGGCATAACGGCGTCCTTGAGTTGTTTTCAGAGGCCCACGGTACACCTCCAAAAATCCTTCTTAAAGTATTTCTCTCCCATATTTCTAATCAGTTTCTTGAATCATAATCCTCATTTCACGTTATTTAGGTGTCCTTTTACGTTCTGCCTTGTCTTAGTTTTTATTTTTCCGGATAACATTCAAATAATCAAAACTCTTCGCTATTAAAATTTATCTTCATTATTTTAACTACCCCACAAATTTTTTTAAGTATATAACTTCCATATTTTTGTCGTTTATTTAATTTTTTGAGTCAAATTCTCCAAATTGCAGTATTAACCCACCAAAAGTTTTTTCCTTCCGTTACTGATTTGTATAATGCTTCATTCCATCTTTGCAGTGGAATATTCTAGCGTTATTTTTATATGGTACGAAAGTGTTTCCTGAATTATTTTGCCTAATTTTATGAAACACTTGTTTTTACTGCCTGGTCTATAACGAGGGCTTTATTTTACATAATTCTAAGACACACAATGTGTGAGCACTTCAATTAGAGTACTAGGGAAATACTCAGGAGATTACACAGTAGGGGGAATAGTAAAACTTATAGACACTTTACAAACATCTAAGAAGTGAATATAAAGTTAATATTATTATGTACAATAAACAGTATAATACAAACATAAAACATTTTATATAGCAGCCTTAACGCATTCCACGACTTTCTTAAACAATTTGACGAAATAACAAATTTCAGCCTGTGTACAAAAATGATTATACGGTCAGCATTGTGTCAATTGGAGGATTCATAAGAGACCAGGTAATTTTTTTAAAAATAATCTCATATTATGAGTTATATAAGTTATTTTAATATAATTAGCTATACGTTTGTCGGATGACGTAGTTAGTTTCTACTAAATCAGATACTACAGAATGGATGCAAATAAAAAGCTCTGTATATTTTCATCGTTACCATACAATTTCAACTTTCTCATTAGTTAAATACCTAACCAATGTCTTCAAAAGGTTCACTGGTAAATTTCCATTGCATTCCATCGAACCTATATCCACTCAAGCATTGCAACTAAACTAACCTAACTATGGGTTCGCCTCTTTCACCAGTCGTTGCCTTGGCTCTAGGATGGAAACCCAAGGTCTGGTTTTGATATGTTGACGATACATTTATTATTTGGTCATATGGTAAAGACACTTTACCTTGCCAATCCAGTGGTAAACATGGATATTCTGTATATCGCCAAACCACCCACACTGACGGCTATCTACCGATTCCATCGGACATTATCTCATCAAAAGTTGTTTACAGAATTCCTTGTTCCTGTAATGCTTTGCACATGGTGAAACACAACACTAGTGGTTTGGTAAAATGAACCCGCCTAAAACATACTTCGAATTCCTTCTTTTAATAACAGTTACACATTGCATAAAATCACAAGTATACAAATTTAAGAAAAAAAATGTATTGGAAGTATTCGAAAATAACGATTTTCATATCTGCAATGTATAAGATATACCTTTAAAAATAAGTTCATACTACACATAATGAAAAGAATATTAAAAGAAGCAGATATATAGAATATGTGGAGCTAACACAGTTCAAACAAACAAGCAATTAAAAAGAAAGTAACATGCTATTTACAAACGTATTTACTAAAACATAAGGTTCAGCATATAAAAGATAAAAATGATAGCATGTTCGTTTGTAGATTAAAAAGGAAATTAAGTAAGGAAAATACTATTTTTACATAACGTTCAAATGACCTGACGCCCACGAGCATTTTTAAGATATCTGAAGGTTGTAGAACGTCTTTATCAAGCTAAAATTTTATTTTCAAACGGCACAGCACAAAAATCGATTTTACAGAGCAGCGAGGAAGTGTCGAGGCCAAAGCTTATTGATTTCTTTATTAAAACTTCCGTTGTCTGCATATTTCCGCATTCAAACCGATTACTTGCTTAATAGGCTACAACAAAAACACTTCTAAGTTTTATTCGGGTTGGTGTTCAGCTGTAAAATTTATACGCAAGGAGGTATGCACAGGTACATTAAATATTAGCTTCGTAATAGAAATATTAAATATGCAGGTGCCAGCAGCAGACCCAGCAAGTCGGCTGTAACTCATACGACATGTATTATTTAGACACATGCAAGTAGAGCATTATTTTAACTGCAAATTTGAATATTAGGTATAATTTATAGAATAATATAGTTCTACTATTACTATTCGTATTTAATGTTTTTACATTTCCGTAGTGCTCAAAGTATATACAGGGTGTCCCAAAAAGGATGGACACCGATTAGTCATAGATTCCTTACGTTATAATAAATCGATTAAACCTAATATACCTTAGTACAAAGTCCCTTCAGTAAGAAGTTATAGGGACTTGAAGTTCAATTTTGAATTTTTACCTTTTTTTGTTAATTTCCACAATTGTAGAGATATCGATTTGAATTTTGGCATACATCCTTACTATTCTGTACTGCACTAATACATTTTTATTTCATGTATTAGACTCGACTGTAAGAGGCACTTTACCTATCTTTTAAATTTTTTTTAGCTCTAACTTCGTTATCTGTAACTTTTTTTGAAATTTTAGGTTATTTTCTGAAAGAGAATTAAAAATCACAAAAATAATGTACTCTTAATTCTTAAGCCTAAAAGCAACCGTTTACCTTAAAATGCCCATCAAAGGTTTTTGATTGTCATTGAGACGTGCAATTATCAAGTAGCCATGATCACAAAAACAATAGTCATCTAGTAAAAAACAATGATAATTCAATTATTGACGTTAGTGACATAAGAATTTGTTCTTTTGTGTTTAAGAAAATGCCGCTACATAACGAATTCTCCAATGCTGAGAGGTTCGTTATGTCGCAGCATTTTCGTAAGCACAAAAGACAAAAAAATGATGGCAGCAACGTCATTAATTGATTTCTTGTTGTTATTTACTAGATTACAATCATTACCAATTGTTTTTGTGATCATGGCTACTTGATAATTGTACGTCTTAATGACAACCAAAAACCTTTGATGGGCATTTTAAGGTAAACGGTTGCGCCTATGCTTATGAACTACGAGTACATTATTTTTGTGTATTTTAATTCTCTTTCAGATAATAGCCTAAAATTTTAAAAAATATTACAGATAACGAAGTTTGAGCAAAAAAAGTTTAGAAAGATAGGTAAAGTGCCCTTTACAGTCAAGTCTAGTTTATAAAATGCGTGTTAGTGCAGTATATAATAGTGCGCATGTATACCAAAATGCAAATCAATATCTCTACATTTGTGGAAATTAACAAAAAAAAGAAATAAAAAATTGAACTTCAAGGCCCTATAACTTCTTACTGAAGGGATTTTGTACTAAGGTATATTGGGTTTAATCGATTTATTATGACGTAAGGAATCTATGACTAATCGGTGTCC
Organism: Agriotes lineatus; assembly: GCA_940337035.1. Taxonomy (NCBI): domain Eukaryota; kingdom Metazoa; phylum Arthropoda; class Insecta; order Coleoptera; family Elateridae; genus Agriotes; species Agriotes lineatus. The sequence goes on from CALNHX010000804.1 coordinate 255,627, forward strand.
CATTCTTTTTGAGACACCCTGTATATTTACAATTCATACTTGTCTGGTTATTCAACAGCCGCTTAAATGCGAATAGAAGGAAACATATTTAATTTTAAACAAATTATTTTGTTTTACGCGCTTAATATTATAAAAGGGTTGTCTTCTTATGGAAAATAAAACTAAGTTGTAGAACGACAAAGCAGAACAAAGAGTCTCATTTAAATAAAGCTAGGAATCTTCAAACTACATCCTATGTAACAGTTTATAATTTATAATATTGCAGCTTACTTTTGTGTAAATATCGCATTTTAATTCATGGTGTTAGGTCGAGCTGAAATTGCCTGTCAACATTTATAATTAAATATAGCTTTATATGTACGCAGCTCAAGCAATAACAGATCAGGCCAGTAGGTCGCTGGATTAGCAAAAGCAGTAAAATAGCGTAGACATTGAACATTGGAAATATATATACAGTTCTACCATCGGTTGTGTTCGTTTCTATGGATTAGCGTAGATGACAAATGCTAGCATAAAATAGTTTGGTTTGGCTTTTTTGTTCACACAAATTACTTCAACCCTAACCACCTTAAAACTCTCCTTAACAAGTGCCCAATCATTAATTACCAACATATTAACGTGGTCCTCTCAATCAGCAAACTACTTTCGTTGAAACTACTTTCTTTGAAGTACTTCCTAAAAAAGTGCAATAATTGGAAGAATTCAGACAAGGAACTATGACAATTGTCAAAAAGATATGATGCAAGTTAAAATACAATAGAAAAAATTAATTAATGTGAGTAGGGGTCTGCTCCACGTACCAGAAACCAAACATAATAATCTGTGATTTATTTTTTTAAGGCAGTACTACTATAATTCAACACTAGAATATCCGTATGTTGAATTTATTAAACTGTACCAGGTAATTACAATTATGTTTTCTTATACGGTTCAGTACTTTGTTATCCCATCTACCCACGAAACTTTGCAACTTTTTTTGTGGTAGCTTAGGTGAATGTTCATGTCCAAAATATGATGGTGTTTAATCTTCAAACAATTCTTATATATATTCAAGTTTTGGGTGATATCCATTATTATGCTATCGTTTTTATCCTTGTATTGTTAGATGACTGCCTGATTAACTTACAGTGATAGTTAAATATTATCACACGTAATAAAATGTTTAAGAGTGTTGCGTTCGTTAATATTGATTAAGGCATTTGTAATATTATTGTCTTAACACCCGCAAAGAAATGTGGCTACAGATTCCTTAACAGAAGTAGTCTAATGTGCCAGGTTTGCAGTACAAATTTTCGAAGATTGGTAAAAGTTGGTCTGTTGCCAGCAAAAATAGAAGAGGCTACTCTTGATGCTATATTAGAAGATCCCAATAAAATCACTGTCCGCATTCCTCTGCAATTAGCAGTTTCGCAAAATTTTGTATGGCGTACTCTGCATAGGCAACAACTACGTGGGTGTCTAAGCTTTTCCTCTTAGCAATGCTCAATAGTCTATTGGTGTCAGTGGTTTTATGCAAACCTAAATAAAAATCTCAATTTCATTACTTCTCTTTTATGGAATGATCAAGCCATATTTGTCAAAAATAGAAGCAACAATCTCATAACTTGCACAATTGATCTTTAGATAATGTAAAAAAGGCAAGACGATTACAAGAATGGTTTTTGATAAATGTATTGGGAGGTATTTGTAATGGTTCACTAGTCGAGATGCGAGAGAACTAAATGCAAATTTGGAATACGTTTCACCTAACGGTTAAACCATCATTTCGACGGCAAATGAATAGGCCATTTCATCAATTTGACTTTTTAATTAATTTTTTAACGTAGGGTGTATAGTGTGGGTATTTGTGTGGCGGCAGCTAACATCTGATACAACTATACGATTGGACTGGTTTACCTATTTTTAATAAGATAGTGTCATGCGTATATTGTAACGTGTTGTTTGGTTCTGCCCCTTGTAATGGTACTTTTATTTAGCCCTTCCGTTGGGCACCGTAAACTGTTATGCGGCTTTTTCCCGTGCCCTATACTCTACTTTACTACGAATATATATATTACCCTTTGTTTTAGTGATGGACATAACCGGACAATTTTCATAACCGAATTATTTGCATTCGAATAATATTAATAACCGAATGATTATTTGAATAATCATTCGAATATATTTTGGTTCTCGATTCGTTTCGAAGTCAGCCGGTTTGCCGGTTGGCGGTTCACCGTCATCTGCATCGACATCGGTTCACCGTCATCTGCATCGACATCGGTTCACCGTCATCTGCATCGACATCGGTTCACCGTCATCTGCATCGACATCGTAACTTGCAGATAGCAGAGGAACTCAGTTAATCGTTAATAATTATTATAATTGTATAAATGATTTTTATTTGATTTCTAAGGAGTTTGTGCAATAGGTGTAATATGTTCTTCTAGTCTTTGGAGTATTCTTGCTCCGGTTACTTCATTAATGTGAGATGACATTTCATAACTGACAAACAATAAACAATCTGACGTAACAATTAAAACCATAATAACTGCAAAAACCCAGTTTATACACTTAAAAAATACATGCAAAATATATCATAATGTGTGTAGTCATGTAGTGTCCCGATTTCTAAGGCGCCGACCGTACATTATGTGTTATGTATTGGAAATTAAGAGGTATTTATTAAGAAGTGTAGAAAGAATGAAATAAAACGTTTATCTTTATCGATCGGGCGGGTTAAAGGCGCCGCCTCTTGTTTTGAACTTTTGGAGATGTAAGCAAATAAAAAATTGTTTTATAGCTAGCGCGTTTGCAGTTTTTAGGCGTTCAGGTTTTAGGTCCAAAGAATTAGATAATTTGATATATTTTATGATAGGAGGTAGGTACGCGATAACCAAATGGTGTTTTCAGTACAACCTGCTTTGTTTATGAGTTATGACGTATTTATATTTACAGAATTTCGAGCACTGCGTAGGTCGCTGAGATATGGCACGTAGCACCTTTGAATAGAGATTTTATATTCAAAGCGTAGTACGTATCAGCATGAGGTTATTTTTCATTCGAATACTTGGAACGAAAACCGAGTTACATAGGTTATTTCAATAACCGGTTATTTTTCATTCGAATAAGCCTATCACTACTTTGTTTGCTAGTTAACTTAGTCGTAGAAGCACAAGACCCGATCTTACCTCAGTGCAGCTAAGGGAATTATCAATATAATTCGTTCTGGCCTGCTTAATTCACCTATAATTCTGTAATCATACATGCAAATACCGCCAGAAATAAAAACCAAGCAGTTTACATGAAAATAAATATACTCTGCAAAAGAACATACGTGCATGGAAATACATGAAAATAATATACAATGGTAATGTAAAAATGTTATATATGATATCAACAATAGCTAAGAAATGTTCACGAGATTAATGCTGAATTTACATGCTTCACTCCGACACCAAAGTAAGTGCAACGAAATCCCATCCTTAATTTTGTACAAGACATAAAGAAAACTATGCCAGATGAAGCAACGGGTCAGCAGGTAACAATTGTTTCAAAGCCCGGAAGTGAAAGGAATACGGAAAATGTTAACATTGCTAATAACAACGCATCTTAGCGTCAACCAGTAAAAGCACGGTCAAACCGAGAATCACGGCTCGGGGCATTCGAAAAGTATGTAAAATAGCTTTTAGTCCTTAACACAATCCGGTAACTTCTTCCTTTCTTTTCTATATTTTTTTTGTCTTCGGCATTAGGATCATTTGGTCTGTGTTTCAAACCTAGAGTATTCCATCCCTTATTAATTTCTTCAAGGACGTAGCGTATTTTTCTTATGATAATGTACAGTAATTGCTGTGAGACATTTATTTTGTACTCAGCCAACAGCCGTTAGGCCAATTATGGGCGTCGCTGTACATTTTATGGGGATTTCCAACCCCAGTAACGACTGTCATGATGTTATTATGACATCCGGGACCAACTATTTCCGTGACAGCCGTACCACGAGGCGCCGAGAGAAGCAGCCGTAAAACTTCCATCCAAGTTCTGGCCAGAAACAGCGTTGCTTAACTCTACTGATCGTATGTGGACGCTTGTTCAAGCTACAACACCCGGGTGCCTTAGTGGAATCAATAATTTACAAACAGCCCTGTAAACTCAATTATAATAATATATAGTATATTACGTTTAAAATTTGGAGTATTATTTAGTTCGATATTAAAATAGACGACCATTTTCCTTCATATTAACTAATGAGTTTATTAATAATCTAGGTATTATAAAAGCGTTGTAGTTTCTTAGCATGATGTAATAAGCATAGTTTCCACACGACTGATGCTTTCGTACTTTTAAGTGATTCGAATTCTTATATACTTTCCCAATACGTCGCGTCGTGTGTTGTGTTTTTTCCAAGGAACTTGATAATTGTTTAATGTAAATAAATTTATGACGCTCAAGATTGATGTTTGTATAACAAAGCACATTATTGTACTACATCTACTTACCAAATTCTTGGGTCTACGCCTAATTTCGAATATTATGATGTTAGCCTTTTTTACTAGTATACTACCACACGTCTACGTATGATTCCTATTGAACTAGACAGGTATTCGCAACTGTATTTTTCGAATGAGGCTAGATGTTTGACCATCCTGTTTGAAAAGGTCAAGGGGACTTATCCAGTGCAGTACACGGCCAGGTGCACTTTGCGACCCCTAGCTGTTCCCATTGGGTTAGGCGATTACTGGGAAGTTTGTCAGCATTGCTGTTGCTGTAGGATGTTTGTTGGTAGGTATTAGAAAATTCGAATATAAGATTTCGACCGAGGGAAACTTACCGTACTTACCGAAGTTTAGGTTAGAAGTTTGTGTTTGGAGCCTCCGTTTTGACCTTTCGTTGTAAAAGCGAGTGTTTGCATTTTCTTGTTTTTGCGTTATTATTGTCTGTATTATTAACGATTTGTTTTCTTACGGAATGCCTGCTGCGCAAAATTAACACTTCCAATCTCAAGTTGGATTATGGAAATTATAGCTTTACTACCAGGTTTTTGACTCAATATCAGATGCTTAAAATAGTTTTTATTGTTGGTGCAGTCGATATTATATGCTATCTTATTTTGTTTATTAATAGAACAGGAATACGTTTGTTCCTCGATTGGTGTTGTGAAGCCCTTCGGTATAACCAAACTTTAAACCGTCATTTTGTAAAATAATAGATTAATGCTATATGACCATTTTAATCAAATGCGCTAACTTTACTAATTAAGAATTCCAACTACCACATAACAATGTAGTTCCATCTACCCTTAACTAATGCGGAGCTGCAACTGCCTCTGAGAAGCGTGACAAATTTTCATCTCAGCATTCCTTTTATCTTGTTATAAACCTAGTTGTAGTTTGCTCACTGCACAGGTAAGTATAAATTGTTAATTGTTGTCTAATATTTCATCTTCCTATCAGTCCTTGACGGGCCGATTTGACTATTTTGAATAAGTTACTTTCCGAAATTAAATTTACATTTTTACTGTCCCAAATAACGTTCCCTTTAAAAAAGTAATTTACCATAATTAAATGATATCGTTTTAATCTTGTATAAATACTTCTCTTCTGAATTCAAAAACGCTTCCGTGCTAGGAAAGAACGATTGGTTTCTCCGTTTCAGTTTGTATTAATTTCAGTTAAGCAACATTTAAGATGCGTAAAACTGCCTCAGCAGCAATATCAAAACCAGTCCTCCATGTAATATGTTTTGCGTTGTCCCGTTTCCATTGCCATTACATATGTTATACCTACCGCTGAAGTGCAAATCTTCAAGATATAAAAATCTTTTTTGTTTTTAGGTAGTCGTTTGTTAATTTATATAAACAGAATTATTTTGACATTATTAAGATCAAGGGACTGCTTAACCCAAACTAGTCAAGAAATGTTTCATTATGCGCAGCGATACTTTTCAAGGTATTAATCGTCATTATTACCATCATCAGCACAGTGATAGTTTTCAAAGTATTAATCATTATTATTATCATCATCAGCTTATTCCAACACATTATTAGGATCAAGGTACTGCTTAGCCCAAATTAGTAAAAACAAATTGAGTTTGGTTGTGGAGAGCGATAGTTTTCAAGGTATTGATCATCATTATTACCATCATCAGCATATTCCATCACATTATTAGGATCAAGGGACTGCTTAGCCCAAACCAGTAACAAATATTTAAGTTTCATTGTGCACAGGGATAGTTTTCAATCATCATTATTATCATCATCAGCTTATTCCATCACATTTTAGAATCAAGGGACTGCTTAGCCCAAACTAGTAAAACATATTTAAGTTTGATTGTGCACAGCAATCGTTTTCAAGGTATTAATCATCATTATTATCACCATCATCTTATTCCATTCATCATTGTATGTAAGCCTCCCGTAGTTCCATTTCTCTCTATTGCTCGTCTTTTGTATCCAGTCGTATCCAGCAGTTCTTTTGATGTCGTCCATCCATCTGCTTTGTGGTCTCCTCTTAGTCTTTTGCGTCGTCTAGGCTTCTAACTCCACTATTTTGCCAGTCCATCTGTTATCCATCATTCTTCCTACATGCCCAGTTCCATCTTTGTGTAAACAATTGTTTTATCACGTCTGTTAAATACTTTCGATCTTCGTCTAATGTTGTTATTGAGTGTACGATCTTGAAGTATAATACTGAGCGTTCGCTCTATTGCGCGTTGTGTGACTTGAAGATTATGTATTATATTATTGTGAAGTGCCCATAGCTTCGGATTCATTCCAGGCCTAGTAATCAATTAGTGATGAGCAACCGCTGGTGTTCAATTATGCAATTAGCTGGATATCACAGTTTGGCTCCTTCTCAGTAGATTCTATGTTGTTAAGACAAACTTGTTTTCGTTTTCCATTAGTCGTTTTGGTTATTCTTGTCCGTTATTAGCTATAGACTTATTGTCAATCAGTTCCTTCTATCAAAATTGTACGATATTATTATGTCATAATTTTTAACATAACCATTTTAATGGCGTCTTTGACTGCCATGTATGCTTGTTCATTACCCCGAATACCTATACTATTATGTTATAGCAAATTTATATTTCTTATTGGTAAAGTAGCCTCCAAGGAATAAATTATAATTAACCATCGGTTTTTCTGACTTTGGTTATATATTCAAGGGCTTTACACATTTTTTAAAACCCTGCCTGAAAAAGACTACAACTATTCACAATGGAATCTACACTATCTTACTAATAAGCGTTTGTGAGAGCACAACCTGATGCAAAGACTATAAGTTTTAGATTTAAAAAAATTACTTATCTTTTAAAGCAGTGAAAGGGTTGGATTGGTTGCGTTGATAAAGTTAGCTGAATGGTCAAGAAGCAGATCGACGATTATTTGCCAATTCAGCACGATCACCGTATAATTAAAGCACTGCTGAAACATTTAAGATAAAACTGCATAAATAGTTGGGCACAACCGAACTGGGCGACGAGAATAGAGAGGTAATTAAATTGGAAGGAAACAGTGTACTTGGACTTTTTTACGCGAATTTGTATTGAAACTGAAGTCCCGAACAGAGCCGAATGGATAAGATTTGCACTTTCACATCTAAACACTAAAAACTTACTTCAAAAATTAAAGAAAATCTTATGGTTTCTTCCTCTTAAGGGAGAGTAGGTGAGGTGTGTGAGGTGTAGCAGCTAGAGCGCTTCAGGGTTTACATTTAGCGTAAATACTACTTCTATTTACGTAAGTGTAACCAACCACCAAAAGATAGCTTTGGAGTTACTGCGTAGATTGTGTTATATTGTCACTAACAACAAAAATGTGTCACTCCAAACGTTACTGTTACTGTTTTGTCATGTATCGGTCAGTCATATGCATATCATAGGTACAAAACTGGACCCAAAACACTAGCCCCGGCTGCAATTGGAGCTAAACCTGAAAAAAGAATTATTTGCTTAACTCTGAAGTAACGTTCAGTAAGGTATTATTCGAGCACTTCACATAGCCTTTTTAGTAGCATTTTGTGCAGTTTGTTAATATTAGTGCCACACACCATACATGGTCAACAGCTTCTGATATATCTAGAAAACGTGCTATGCACTACTTTTTATCTTCCAAAGAATTTTTCTTGACATCTGTGGCCAGATACACTTGGTGAAATGTGGAGTGGGTAACTCGGAATCCGAACTGATAGTCTGGAATTATAGTCTCATTTAATAAATGTATTCGTTACAAAAGCGAATAGTTTTTAGATAATCGGTAGTAGGATTATCGAACGATACTATGGCAATTCTGTTAGAGATTTATTTGATTTAGGGATGAAAATAATTCGGGCAACTTTCCAAGTTGCAAGACATTGGAATCTTAGAGCTACGATAAATAGTTGGGTTAGGGCTGTTATAGCCTGCATGAGAAGTTCTTCAAGTATGTTATACTTGAATTAACACTGAGAGTTGTAGGTTTGATAAAAGTGTGGCCATTATTGTCATTTCCCGATTCTTCGATGTTTCAAGCGAACGGCAAAGGCTTTCTCTTCATCACTGTGCATGCAGACACCCACTCCGTTTATAATTACTCCGATTTGTATTTGTGGTCGTTAAAATTTATATAAACTTTAATATTTTTATTGAGAGGCAAATACATTTTGAAGGTAAGTTGACAAGATTTCAATTTTCATTCATTCAGTAAAGCGTTTGAGCTGCTGACTAGGTTGATTAAGGAGGTTGTCGGGGTAACTGCTATTTATTCCCTTCTTGGTGTTTCTCCATCACCAGTTCTCCGTCTTCCTTTGGATAGTTTACTTCAGTTGCTTTCGACTTAGTCAGTGGGGTAGTTTCTCATACAGCTTATCGGATAACATCATTAAAGTCGCTTGCTGCTTCATCTAATAGATCGGTTGTCAGGTCCCAGTCAGCATTTCAACTGATCAACTGGTTAGTGTCGATTGACTTGAATGTCTTACCAACGAATGGTTCGATTCGAAGTCACCAATCCCTTCTACTACATAAAAGTAAGAAATGTTTTAGTACGTAACAAAGGACTCTAAACGGTTAGGTAATTTGTTGATCTCCGTCGGCCACTACGTCGATTTGCGTGAGGAGTGACGTCCGCATTTGCGTTTGTCAATGGCATTGTTTAATTCTTGTTAATTAGGTGTGAACCTTATCTGGTATGCTTCCCATTGCAATCACGCCCAAGGATGTAGTGATCTTCGAACCTTTGCAGTAGTTCCTGGAAATTGTTTTGGTGTATCCTCTGGCTTGCTAGGCAGAATATGGCTGCAACAGTTATCTCGCCTATAATGCCTTTGATCTTTATTGAAGTCACTTGCACCATCTCTCATTGCAGTGCTGGATGTAATTTTTGAAAGTACAGCAGATCCCCATTTGTAGAATGTGTTTCAGATGTAACTAATATAACTATTTTCTGTTGATTAAAACAATTTATTTTTCATGCCATTTTTGCGCAAGTAAATTTGCATTTTATGCAGCTATTTTTGGAGCGACCTCGGTCTGTTGTCTTTCATATTTGTCATTTGTTGGTTTATTTCAATTTCTTCGAGATGTTTCAGCAATAGATCATTGGTCTGCTTACGTAGTTCATTCACTCGTCTTAATTTGTTCATTCTAATTAGTATTTTTTCCAAAATACTTCACGGTGTAAAATTACCTTAGCCCTCGGTAGTTGTGGTAGTAGCTGCCGCAACATACCTTTTGCCCTTGTTAGTCGAAACAACGTCAGCATTAATTAATTCTACTGTATGTGCTTTTTCACGTTTCGGTGTCTTTCTGGTATTTAATTTGAATTTTTACGTTGCGCTTTTATCTTTTCAAGTTCTAATGGTATTTTTCGGATGAGAGCATTCATATCCAGTACACTTTGATGCGAGATTTCTGTCTTTGTTGCATTTATTGTTTGGCCGCAGGCTTGGCATTGACTGCATTAGGAATTACACCACGCTTCGCTTTTAATTGCTATTTACAGGGTGGAAAAATTTCGATGTTTTCATAGGGAATCTCTATAAGCATAAGAGATATGGAAAAATGAAGCCCCCATCCTTGATTTCTTCTTCGAGAAATACTTAATGATGCAAACCAAAGTTGGCTATCGTTTTTGTTTTCGAGTTATAAACGAAAGTTTGAGTGTTCGACTTTTAGTTTAGTGGCGATATCTCGCTTATTTATGAAAATAGGAAAACATAATTTTTACGTTCTTTAAGCACTTTGTTAATGAGAATGCAGTGTCGTAGACAGTTTTTAAAAAAAAGTATCAATTTTGAGTTGTCATAAAGGGTTATTGTTTTTATATGGAACTCATAGAGTACGTTTATCTCTGTGCTTCTATCGGATGGAAAGTCGATCCGCTTGTGTCCATCCATTTTAATTCTACGAGGTAAACGATCGAGTTTGAAATTTCGGTCCGATGCGGCAAGTAAATCCAATCCTATAACTTCGCCGGCCCGAATTCAACAAAGTGGATGCAGCGTCGCATTTTGAGGGCAGAAACGTGATCGAGTTAGATCGACATACCAGCTGTGTTGGTGTGTAGCTAAGTTCAGCTAGATGTGGTTGACATTGTCCGTTCCTTAAATAAACTAACCTTCTTAACAACCTGTACACTTGGCAATTTACCAATGTCTGTTTTTGAGTGCGTTTTAGGTTATACCCGAGCTTCAAAATAAAAATTACACACGATAAGTAAGGTTATGTAGGCGTTTGACATATAATTCGTCTGCGTTCAATTATAACGACTTGCTTATGGATCGTAGAGTCCGTTAAAATACAGTACGAGAAAAATGCTGTAGCTTGTAACAGGGGCTGATTTGTCAGGATGGAGTTTTCATCCGATAGAAGCTTCGAGATAAACGTACTCATAGTTGGTTGTGATATCATGAGAAAGAGGATTTTGTTCTCCATTCCATTGATATATATTATGTGGGGCCAATTTATTCATTTTCATTACATTATAGCAAGAACTCACAATTCTCGAAGTAGTTACACAGTATCCATCATAAATTTGGACGCATTTGGAAAATGGTATTAACTATTATCCGTTTATCAGAAAATGTTATTCTTGATAAAAAGTCCCTGCATCTTCTTAAACTAAAAATGCACTTGCCAAAGTTTAAATATCTCTTTTCGTCTACGGGGGAGGTTCGAAAATATGAAAATGACTCAATGTACACTTATTTTTTAAAATACACAAAAATGTTATTTGGAAGTATGTGTTATAACGTTTCAATTAAAAATTATAACTGTTTTAACTATTTGTTGATATTCGGATTGTTTGTTATTACATTTTTAAGAAACCTGTTTTTTTACTTTGAACAGAAAAAAGTTAATTTTTTAGCACCAATTAACATAATTGTCGGGTAGCTAAGTGAGCGAAATTAATGTTCAAGCATACAGACTTATCGTATTCGATAATAACTTTGAAGTATGGAAAGGAGATATTTATGTTTTGACAAGTGCATTTTTAGTTTGAAAAGATACAATCAATAACTTTTACTGAAATAGCATTTTTTGATAAATAAATAATTAGAAAGTTCTATATGTGCCCAAATGTATGACTCACACTGATATTAAGTTATATAGTATGATATATATCACTGCAATGAGAAAAAAGTTCTTTCCTATAATGCAATAACCAACTATGAGTTCCATATAAAAATACAACTTTATGGTATACCTCCAAATTCTAAACTTTTTTGAAAAAGTGGCTACGCCACTGCATTCTTATTAGAAAAGTGCCTCCTCAAGAACGTATAAATTGCTTTTTCCTATTTTCGTAAATAAGCTACGACAAAAAGTCGAAAATTCGAACTTTTGTTTATAACTTGAAAACAAAAGACGATAGCCATTTTGGTTTTTACTATTAAGCTTTTTTCGAAAAAAGAGATGGAGAATAGGCTGTTCATTTTTCCATAGCCCCTATGGAGAGTCTATAAAAACATCGAAATTTGCCCACCCTGTACATTTTGTGTTTAATTTGATCAATTCTCGTAATGTCTTTCTTGTTATCAATCAAAATCAACCATAAACGGTGCTGGGTAGTTCCTTGATTACATTCGTATTTTATTCCTTTGAGTTTCAGAATGTGTACAGCATTAGTTGCTTATTACTAACAACTTTCTAAGGTGTGACACAAGGTAGATTTTCTTGTTTTGGAGTATGCGTGTGCCAGTTATAATTAAATTCTTGATTTAAGACGTCACATACCTTTCTATAGCGACCAATATGGGACAATAATAAGTCCGTAGTTGATCACCTGATAACTGCATGTAGATAAAACAATCCTCTATTAATTCATCAATTCGCTTTGTGAACACCATAATCCGCGATACATATCGATTAGGTTTTATTTTTGCTTTTTAACGTATTGAAATCATTCTTGTGCTTATGTCTGGATACGTTTTGTTTATTATCCGGTGGTGTTGTTGATTTAACAAGGTGTCTTTTCTTGCTCTGTGCTATCCACTTGGTCTCTCAGATAAGTTCTTTCTCATGAGTGTGGTATTCTTCATTGCAGTTTGTTTACTTACCATCAGATATTCGTGATTGCTGTTTATCATATGTTGTATGTAATTGTTTTTGTACTCAGACCTTTAGATCAGTTATTGATCGTCTCTAATACTTTTCAGTCGCTGTATGAAGTCATTATTTATACAAGTATACAAGATATTTCAAAAATATCTGCCAAAATTTCTAGGACGTATAGTGCATCACAAAATAAGTGCAGTTTACTCTATAAAACTATTTCTTAAAATGCACTCCCAAGGAGCTACAGAAGACTCTCAAAAATGGTTCTTTGGCATTTTCTTCAAAACTTACAGTTACAGGTAACTTAATGAAATTTGGCACAGGGGCGTAGTTTGTTATGAGAACTATTACTAATTTGTTAGAATTTTCATATTTTATTCAGGAGCGTAACTTACAAGGGGGCTGGAATGGTTCAATTACCATATTTTTTGTGCGTGGTTTTATTTAATACGTTTATCAAAAATCTCAATGCTTGATTTATCTTACATAAAATAGGCATTCTCGTTAAAATCTTTTAAAGTTGACCGTTGTCGTGATGTTTGCAGTTGAATGTTGACGTGTTTTTCAAGCTTTTGAAATTACTTGTCCAAAATGCCTTCGAAAATCTTTTGAGTAGGCCTAGATATGACTTAAACAAATGAGCAGGATGTCTATTTGAGATTGTTTGACAGATTTTAGAACCTATTTTTAAAAAATAATGCTGCATAAAATGAAAACGTAAAATGAGATTATGATAATTAGGTGTAATAATATTTAAACAACATAAAATGAAACAAATTTTGGAATATTTATAAACAAAAAACAAATTTAATAAGACTAATGAACCACAATAAAATTAATAAATCACAACAAAATTAATAAATCACAACAGATGCCCAAAATGTCCCCCGTTCTCTTGAATACATAAATTTATTCTTTTGTTTAAATTGAACGTTAGATTATTCAACACTTCACGATTATTTTGAAGAAGTATACATTAATTAATTATTTTGTCTCTTAATTCCTCGACCGTGTTAATTCATTTTCATACACTCTTGCTTTAAGATATCCCCAAATACTGAAGTCGAGTTGATTCATGTCGGGAGACCTGGTTGGCCAGGGAATTGGTGCATCTGCACCACACCCGATCCATTTGTTTGGAAAATTAATATTTAACCACTGCCGCACTCCTCTACTAAAATGTGGGGGTGCACCATCATGCATAAAGAACATGTCCCTTCTAAGATTTAAGGGTACATTTACCAATATTTGAAATAGATCATTTTCCAAAAAAACGGAATACATACATATCTTTGTTTAAGGTACCAGGAAACATGTGAAACCCTATGAATTCATTTCCTAAAGTAGCTGTCCAAACAATTATTTAAAAATCATGTTGATAGTGAGACACTCTAGTAACTCTTGGATTCTCTTCATCCCAGAAATGCGAGTTATGATATATAAAAATGCCCGCCCTTGTAAACGTTGCTTAGTCCGTAAATAAGAGTTTATTGAAAAACATTGGATCAATAGTTTTCCGTTCAAGCAATTGCTGTTTTTTTTAAATTCTAAACGCACTTGCATGGGAAATATTAGTTCTTGATGCTAATCTGCGTGAACTAATTGTAGGCTCATGAAAAACGGTTTCCAAAACTTGTTCCTCAACTTCTACCGTTCGTGCACATCTAGGACGCCCTCCATCTGCGTTCGTTATTTTAAGAGAACCATTTGCTCGTAATCTCTGCTCTATTGCCAAAAAGGTTCTTCGATTCGGTACGTTTCTAGCAGGAAATTTTTCTGCATATCTTCTGACAGCTGTATTCGAATTTCCCAAACACTCACCCAAGGTTAAAATTATATAAACTTGTTCAGCGTACGTATAATTTGCCATTTTTAAACATGAATAAATAACAGAAATAATAACGTGGCATTTACAATCCGTCAAACAATCTCTAACTGACATCCTGCTCATTTGTTTAAGTCATATCTAGGCCTACTCAAAAGATTTTCGAAGGCATTTTGGACAAGTAATTTCAAAAGATTGAAAAACACGTCAACATTCAACTGCAAATTACACGATAACGGTCAACCTTAAATCATTTTAACAAGAATGCTTTGAGATTTTTGATAAATGTATTAGATAAAACCACGCACAAGAAAGATAGGGTAATTGAACCATTCCAGCCTTCTTGCAAGTTACGCTTCTGAATAAAATATGAAGATTCTAACAAATTAGTAATATTTCTCATAAAAAACTACGCCCCTATGCTAAATTTCATTAAGTTACCTGCAACAGTTTTGAAGAAAATGCCAAAAAACCATTTTTTAGAGTCTTCTTCTAGGGGCTGTAGCTCCTTATGAGTGCATTTTCGGAAATAGTTTTATAGAGTAAACTACACTTATTTTGTGATGTACTATACGTCCTCGAAATTTTGGCAGACATTTTTGAAACACTTTGTATAATGTTCCGTGTGGCTCATTTTAAAAAACAACTTCGTTTTGTGACTTCACTTGATTTTATTTTCCTAGACCGTGGTTTCTCAAACTTTCTCGAATACCCCTTTACGAAATTTAGCAAAGTAAATGTACTCCTAACCCCATTTACTGTGTAGTTGGTTTGCACCCCTCACTTAACATGATATCGTGGAAACGAGTGAAAAGTTTATCAGTTTTGACCAAAGTATCTAATTGTGTGAGATGTTTTCTACTTAATAAAATCAAAAGTAGTTACAAAGTTACATACATTTTATATTGATTTTGTAAATAGAATCAAAAATCACTTTTACATTAAAACATTTTTCCACTGTGCAAAACATTAAGAGACATTCGAAATCAATCAAAATAAAATGTGCAAACTGTTCTCAAGACTTAATAACATTGGGAGTAGTTCAAGAGTTGTTTAAATTAGTAAATAGTTTGGTGTAAATAGGGTTGAACATCGATCTAAATCAAAATAAATATGTCGCACTTATCTATTTGCAGACGATCACCTCCTGGTGGCAAATTCAGAAGAGTCATTACAGAGAGCAGCTTTTAAACTTCAATAAATAACAAAAGCATGCAACTTACATATATAAATATATCTGTAAACAAAACCAAAGTAATGGCCATCTACGGAAACGAACCGGTCCGATCAAAAAATGTACTAAATGGCGAAACACTAGAACAAGTGAATAATTCTTGGGTTCTACAATGTCGTATATTGACGAAATGGATATAAACCATAAAATACAGAAATTTAATTACATCTATCGCACAATTCATAGAACTCTTAACAATAAAGCACACCCTAATTCTATAATATAGTATCTGTTCCAAGTCTCACATACGGTAGCGAATACTGGGCAACAGTCGAAATACATATGTTTAAGGCTTAATAAATTAAAAGAAATTAAATTAGCAGATTTCTATGCCACTTCCCACTTAAAAAAATCTGTGAGAAAACTTGTCAGAATTAAATGATGTTAATAAAATTAAAAAGAACTTATTTCACACTGAAACATTTTTTCAATGAGAAAATTCTCAACAAGCATTTGTAAGCTGTTGAAATAAAATTTAAAATGATTAAAAACTTAATTAAATTTAAAAAGTTTACTAGCTATTGAAATGTTATATTAGTAAAGTTAAACATTTTTTGAATGTGCCTAATATTATTGGTTATTTGAAAACTGTCAGAATTAAATTACAAGACGTTCAGAACTTAATATCGTAAGTCAATCGATTATTAAAAATTTGCAATTTGCGCCAATAGACTGCAAAATATCTTACTCTACACTGAAACATTATTTAATGTAGAAAATATTAAGCAAATCAATAAAATGAATTTAATCAAATTGGAAGTGGTGTACAAAAAGTAATACATTTGTAAAATAACTTACAATCTATTTGACACTTAAAATTCTTCGCAATGTGCCAAGTACATAACTACCCACTTGAAAACTGGAACACTAAAACTGTAAAGTCCACAGAATTTCGTAAAGTAAGAAGGGAGTTATATAATACTATTTTTCTGAAATCGTCAAGAAAGTGGGTCATGTCAAGACTCAATTTGATCTTGAAAGTGTCACTTTGTAGGACTAGTCACTTTTGAGATTTTTACAAGACTACTCATTTTAACTTTCCGAGCAAGTAGTTATTCTATAACACAAAATCGGCTATCTCCTCCGAAGATACTGGACCGATTAAGTTGTATGATGGCTTAAAGTTTTGCTAATTCTTAGACTTAGATCATAGGCCGGTTTTTATTTTCCAAAAAAGTACAAAAAAGTTTTAATTTAATTAAATCCTGTAAGTACCGGAGCGGAGCGAAGCGTTTGTGGCAGTGTACTGCGGTGCAGCAGCTGTTAGCTCGCGTGATTTACTATACTGGGTGTAACAGGATCATTGTACACCCCCGTATCTCCGTTAGTTTTAAAGGTAATTTATTGAAATTTGGTATATCCCATATACATAATAAGCGGCACTTTTTGACCTGCAAATGATTTTTTTTTCACTTCCGGTTTCGCCGGAAGTGATACCAACTTTCGATTTTTAAATAGAACACCCTGTATATTATTACATTTCTGAAATCTGCATAATTTTCTGAATCCAATGATACCACATAAGTGACATTTCAAACGTCAAAATTTTTTTTAATTTAATTTTTAATTTTCCATTTAAGTGTGCCATGATGGTTCCGATTTATTCCAATTGATCCATTTAATGCTAGAAAAATCGAAATCCCGTCAAAAATACTAAATTGCGTTTTTTATGAGCAAATAAAGTTCACCGTAATCAATTTTGGGGTAAAACTCAATTTTTTCAAATGGAACCATATTGGTACCGTGGTACCATTTATTAGTACTATTAATAAGGAATTTATTCATACATGGTAATTAAATGTGCGATAAATACAATCAAAATTACAGCTAAAAGAAAATAAGAAAATACAATTATTTTGGTGTAATTTAGTGTTAAGACTAAGGAGGCTTTGAAAACAATGAAATTGTTTATTCAGACTGTCAAATAAATACTTGTTGGTTTATCGGTGTTTCTATTGTGTATTGGAAGAGTCTTTACATTTGTTGTTATTTTTGTTCAAAATGCCGCACATTTATACAAAGGATGAAAGAGTGGACATGTTAATTATTTATGGGGAATGTAGAAAAAATGGCCTTGCGGCTAGAAACCTTTATGCCGACCGATATCCTGATAGACAATGTCCAGCGAGAAATTATTTTAATCGTCTTGAAAATCAATTCCGAAGAGAGGCTCCCGATCCCGAAGAAAACGTTATCATTGACGAAGGAACGGAAATTAATGTTTTAGCTCGAATAGAAGTTGATAAGACTGTTTCTTTAAGGCAAATTGGGTTTGATTTGGAAATTAGTCACCAAACGGTAAGCCGAATCTTGCACAAACACAATTATAAATCCTTCAAATATCAATTGCACCAGCACCTGTACGAAAATGATTATGAACGTAGGAAGGAATATTGCAATTGGATCTTGCAGAATAATGTGCAGCCAAACAATGCTTTTTTGGGAAGGATTTTATTTCGGACGAGTGTAGGTTTACAAATATGGGATTATTTAACCGACAAAATACAAGGTATTGGTCACAAGTAAATCAACATTTATTGCGGCAGGGTAATTTTCAAGTGCGGTTCGGTTTCAATGTTTGGCTTGGAATAGTCGGTCGTAGAGTCATTGGTCCAATAATATTTGAAGGAGCCTTGACTGGAGCTAGATACTTAGGATTTCTGCAAAATGAAATTGAGGACAGGTTAGCTGAATTACCTATCCATTTACGACAGGGAATGTATTTCCAACAAGATGGAGCTCCTCCCCATAATTCAAGAATAGTAATTGATTACCTTCAACAAGCATTCGAAGAAAACGTAATTTCGACGAATGGTCCTGTGCGATGGCCTCCAAGGTCACCTGATTTGACACCTCTTGATTTCTTTGTTTGGGGCCATTTGAAAAACATTGTTTATGCAACCCCCGTTACAACCCGCGAAGATCTGGAGTTGCGAGTAAGACGCGCAATTAATAGAATAACGGCCCAGCAATTATCGAACGTTCTTCAAGAAACAGCTACGAGAGTTCAGAAGTGCGTTGACGTTAATGGACAGCATTTCGAACAATTGTTGTAATGTTTTGTGTTAATTTTTTGTATTTCAAGTTGTATTTTTTGTATTTTCTTATTTTCTTTTAGTTGTAATTTTGTTTGTATTTATCGCACATTTAATTACCATGTATGAATAAATTCCTTATTAATAGTACTAATAAATGGTACCACGGTACCAATATGGTTCCATTTGAAAAAATTGAGTTTTACCCCAAAATTGATTACGGTGAACTTTATTTGCTCATAAAAAACGCAATTTAGTATTTTTGACGGGATTTCGATTTTTCTAGCATTAAATGGATCAATTGGAATAAATCGGAACCATCATGGCACACTTAAATGGAAAACTAAAAATTAAATTAAAAAATTTTTGACGTTTGAAATGTCACTTATGTGGTATCATTGGATTCAGAAAATTATGCAGATTTCAGAAATGTAATAATATACAGGGTGTTCTATTTAAAAATCGAAAGTTGGTATCACTTCCGGCGAAACCGGAAGTGAAAAAAAAATCATTTGCAGGTCAAAAAGTGCCGCTTATTATGTATATGTGATATACCAAATTTCAATAAATTACCTTTAAAACTAACGGAGATACGGGGGTGTACCATGATCCTGTTACACCCGGTATTCATATACCATTATAGCAGCGCCTAATTTAACCAAGCATAGTTGGTCCTGTGGTAGAATGCTCGCCTGCCACGCGGGCGGCCCGGGTTCGATTTCCGGTCGATGCATCTTTTCTTTATTTTATACTTTATACATGTTCGTCGCATAATCAACCGATTTCGGGATACTGGCAGTGTCTCCAAGGGTAAATCTCCTGGCAAAAGGCCTGCGCTTAATAAAAAAGCCTTAGAAGATATTCAGAAGCGATTGGCAGCAAGCCCCAGTAAATCTTTAAGGCGACTGTCTGCTCAAACTGGTAATGTGTATAATATGTTTTTATTACTAAATGCTGATTATTTATATTAAATAAAGGGCTTTCGTATGAGACATGCCAGTTGGCTTGCCGAAAAAGCTGCATATGCACCCATACAAAGTGTCTGTTGCTGCCAGCCGATTTTGTAAAGTGACAAACTTACTGCACCTGGTTTAACGAAAACTTGAATGACAACGACGTTTTGGACTTAACATTTTTTAGTGATGAGGCATGGTTTTATCTAAGTGGGTATGTGAATTCCAAAATTATCGAACCTGATCTACTGAAAATCCTCATGTTTTTCGTGAAACTACATTATATCCAATTAAAATTGGGGTTTGGATTGCCATGTCTAGATGACGAATAATTGGACCAATTTTCTTTAACGATAATATAAATGCGATAAACTACCAACAGTTACCTTTATGACCTTTTATGGAACAGCTTCATGATGATGAGCTTGAGAATTTCCAGCAAGACGGTGCAACAGTTCACACAGCTCGGACAACGATGGAATATTTATCACAATATTTCCATGATAGACTAAGAAGCACAGGTCGATGGTCACCGCGATCGCCTGATTTGACAAATTTGAAAAATGTTGTGTATGCCAATCGTTTGAATACGGTTGAGGAGTTCAGGAATGACATAGTGACCGCCGTTAATTCAGTCACACCGCAACAGTTAGGAGTCATCTTTAACAACATAAAGAGAGGAGTAAATTTTTGTATAGAAAATAATGGACAACATTTTAAACATCTATTATAAAAAAGGGTGGTTCTTATTTCTGTTTCTAGATTGGGAGTTTAGAAAACAATGTATCAATATCATTGTATTTTGTTATTGAATTGTGTTTTTTGCTCATTTTGTCTTATATTTGTTGTTATATTTTGCGTTTTTAATATAAGACATATTCTTATCTTTATGTGATTTCAATTTTATAATTAAAACTGGTTATATGTTTCAATTCTTTAAAACCCCTCACCACACAAATATTTAACAACTGCTAAATACGTATTTCGACAGACAAGCTGTCATCATTAGTAGCTACGAAAAACTTACACAGCAAAATGGCAACGATATGGTCGTGACCAAATCACAAATGGAATGGGCGATTCCCGCGCAAATTACAGCTATTGATACTGTCCGACCCGGAGGGCATGGCCCAGGGCCAATTAATATGGCCGACGGTCAATTTAACTTCAATAAATCATACAAGATGGGGAAAGGTATAGGTCCACCATTTTTGTTCAAAAGTTTATTATCTCGGTCAAGCTTTCAAAAGAATTTAATGGCTTAGTTGAAGTTAACGCCTCTACAATTTTTAGGTCATCCTCTTTTAAACTATGACCCGTTTCGTAAATATGTTGGGCAATACTCGATTTTTCGAATCTGTTGAATCTAAAATGAGATAAATGCTCTTTGAACCTAGTACCAAAATTAAGACGTGTTTGCCCAAAATATTTAGGATCACAATGGGAACATTTAATTTCGTAAATTCCAGAGCTCTCTAAAGTCCTCAGTTTGTCTTTTGAATTTCCCAACAAATTTCTAATATTGTTGTTTAAACCATACACAACTTTAAGGCCGGATTCTTTAAAAATGTTGGCTAGGCCCTTTGTAGCCGGGTAAAACGGAATTTTTGATGTACTTGAGTCCTTCACTTCTAAGACTGACGAGAGTTGTAGAATTTCAAACTTGGAATTTTGTTTTTTGTTTCCTAATCAAATTGTCGATAATTTTAGAAGAGAAACCATTGTACACAGCGATGCTTTTTATGGTCTGAAGTTCAGTGGTATATCGATCTTTGTTTAAAGGAAAGGTTAGCATTCTATGCACTAAGAAATTTAGAGCAGCCATTTTGTGTTGAAAACAATGATTTGAATCCACTAAAATTATTATTATTATTATTAAGAATAGTAGGCAGGCGGCAAGCCGATATCGCTTACGTTCATAAATACAAAATAAGCAGTTGTACATTTTCAACATATTTTAACATTATACAGCTAATTATTACTATTTAACTTAAACATAATATATAAGTACATATACTTGAAATGAAACATTTTACAACAATATGGACATGCACTTGCATATGAATAATTATACATACATAAAAAGAAATGGTTATCCTGAATAATAATTGTCTAGAGCATTTTTAAATAAATTTTTATTGGCACTGCACACTGTCATTGGTTAATGAATTCCAACTGTTATGAACACGGTTGCACAGGAAATTTTTCCTTGGAAGTTTATTGCATCGTTCAAGTTCTAATTTATATATGAATGTCCACGCAAATGCACATTTTGGCTTAGATGGAAAATGTTCACAGATGTTGAATAGTATCCCGAGATCACTTTGTAAGTTTCTATGAGATCACCGCGTTCTCGCCTCTTTTGTAGGGTTGTTAGACCTAGCTTAGATAGTCGTTCCTCGTATAGCATGTTTTTCAACGCCTGTGGTATTTTTGTTGCTCGTCTCTGCACTTTCTCGATTAAATCAACGTCTTTAACGAAATATGGTGACCAAATAGGCGATGCACATTCTAATATAGGTTATACAGATTTTAAGTAATAGTTCGAGAGTTAGATCTTTAAATACACATTTCACTAAATACAGCACAGTATTCGCTTTTTTCACTATAGATGTAATATGGTGGAACCATTTTAAGTCCGCAGATATTGTGATGCCTAGATCCAGTTGCACGTTAACTTTTTTCAATGTAACTCCATGTAAAGTGTAGTCTAATCTAGGATTATTGAAACCTATATGAAAAATAGTGCACTTGTCTTCGTTCACTGTTAAAAGCCAATTTGATGACCAACTTTCAAGTTTTTTAAGATCTGATCTTAAAATATCTGCATTTGTCGTGGGAAAATTAAAAAGTTTGGTATCATCCGCGAAAAATGTTGGATTAGAATGAAGACAGGCTGCAAGATCAAATCACGTATAATAGAAAAAGTAACGGCCCTAAAACTGATCCTTGTGGTACGCCACTTAGCACTGCATATTTTTCAAAGAGTTCACCTTCTATTCTGACCCTAAAGTACCTGTTTTCCAAAAAGTCTTCCAACCAGCGCAATAAGTTTCATATGATTCCACAGTGTTCCAATTTATAGAGTAATCGTTGGATGGGAACTCAAAATCAATATACACAACATCAATAGGGTATCCTTCATCGAAAGCTTTTGACCAAACATCAAGATTTACTAAGAGGTTTGTAGTAACTGATCGCCTGGGCATAAATCCATGTTGACCCTTTGGTACCACGTCGTAAGTGGACAATAGCTTTATTTGAAGAAGGCGGCACATTCAATCATTGTTGATCACCCATTTAAAATTTCTTTCGGGCCATGCTACAGGTTAGCGCAAGTGCAGGTGTGTAGAGTTATACGTATCACAAAATATAGTTTATCTGGTGGCTTATCCTGAAGTTTCACCCTTAAGGTATTAATGAATCTCTCTTAAATTAGCGAACCGAAGCGTAGCTCGAGTGATTCACTAGTTTTAATATAATAGTTATATTTAAGTTAATATAGTATGATCAAAAATTATTTTCATTTAGCTGGCTATAGAATATTTCCTAATTTATGAATGCAGTGCCTGAACTTTACTTACTACAATTCTCTTAAAAATCAAATGTCAAGTTTGATATTTATGTACAGACATAGTTGCATTCATAAATTAGAAATGATTCCATACCCATACTAGATGAAAATAATTTTTGTTCATACTTCAGATTTTAATAGGTACAACAAAAACATAAAATAGTCAACTCATTAATTATATGAAACATGAATATTAATACTAGTATTCTGAACATTTGAAATATTTATCCCAGGTACTGATGTAACGAACTTATTTTCTATTGCATTATTTAAGTTTGCGAACGGTTTGCTACATTATTATCAGTTGTAGTCGTTTCATTACATGTAGGTGCTTGTCGAAGAAACTGTAGTCATTGTACTGACTCTTACTCCATTTGGAACGCCTCGTTGGATCTCTTTGGCAATTTTTTTTAAATGATGCAGCTACATAGCCTTCGGCCACACCAGCTGAACTCCACCCACCATTTCTTTTGGGGTCTTCTATCCTCCACCGGCATCTGTGAGTAAAGTTGCTGATGTTCTACGTAAACCATGGCCCGTTTATTCTATTGCATATGGTAAATGTAGAAAAGCCGCTACTTTGTTGGGATTTTTTCCAAATGTATGAATCCCCACAGCCTTAATAGAGCATCTACTTTGTCTATATGACACAAATAAACGCCGATGAGGCGTATGAGAAGGGCGAAGAGCTAGGTATTTTCTGTCGAGGGAAATGTTTACCGGCTCACTACTATCATGCAAAACTAAAAAACGTCTTGATTTGCGGGTCTTTGAATCAGGAATCTTTATAATAAGAGTATCATTTTTGTCTTCTATGTCATCTAGAGTCATTTTTGCTAACTCATCGCAACGTGTGCACCGGCAAGTCCTCTTATCAATACAATCTGAAAAAATATGCTCGTTTAGATAAATTTTGTTATTTATTAATTAAGACTACCTACTTTCACCAAGAGAAAGTAAGTAGTCAGGGACATTTCGGAGAAATTCATTTACTTAGTTTCTTGAAAAAACTCTCGATTTTTTCGCTTGGTATCCCATTGATTTTCTTTTAAGGTATGATTTCAGTTTCAAATAATTTGCAATATTTACGTTTTCTTTAATTACCAGTGTGGCTGTAAGCATAGAGTAGTTACTCCACAAGGCTGAAGATTTATATTTCTTGCTTTCTTCAGAAAAGTACGCCAATAGAACGCTTTCTGTAATTTGGACAACTTTTTTACTAGTACACCGCTCCTTAAACATATTGCTTCTGGTATGTCTCCTTCGATTTATCCGGAATTAGTTCCGCCACTGCATTTTCAAAATCCGATGAAAATTGTTTTTCACTCATTCCTTCTTGTTTAACTTTTGAAGTTTCTAATTGAAAATTAGTAACACAAACTGCACTTGCCAATTGTGGGTTTATTTTTTAACTAGGTTGCCGGCCAATTGTTTGTTTATTTGTTACCACTGCCTGCTGAATTGTGTCACAAACGAGTGACATTTGTCACACAATTCAGCAGGCCGTGCGATAGAATTTTATTTTTAAAATAGCGAATCAACCGAGCTACGCTTCGGTTCGCTAATTTAGGAGAGTTTCATTAATATAAATTAAAAAAAAGATACATCGGCCGGGAATCGAACCCGGGCCGCCCGCGTGGCAGGCAAGCATTGTACCACTAAGCCACCATACTTCCTGGAATAAAACGCTGCTATAATGACATATAGTGATATCGCTAAATAAATGATTTCATTAAAACTTTTTTTGAAAATAAAAACCGGCCTGCAATCTAAGTCTAACAATTAACAACATTTTAAGCTATCAGACAACTTAATCGATCCAGTATCTTCGGAGGAGATAGCGAACAAAGATACAAAGAGACCAACGATTTTATGGTATAGACTTTTAAATAGCGATTAAATTTTTAAATAACGATTTCAGTAAAAGTGTAATACATTACACAGCATGAAAGTGTCTATGCTTGACTCGGAGGCTTTGAAGAAGTACTCGGACACTTCGCGTCCTGGTATTCTTCATCTAGCCTCCTCATCTGCAAACTATCACTTTCATGCCTTGTAATGTAATACTACTTTGCGTTTGTACTGAGGCTATTACGATACTCGTTTGGGTATTGTAATAGACAAAAAGCGATGCTATAATATAAAAATACTAAAACAGAGTAATTATTTTTTGAAGTTGGCAACCATAGGTACTTCGCTCCGTGTAGATATCGAACTGTCAATAGCCGCCTTAATGCACCGCACAAATGTTGCCAACTGCCGCGAAATTCCCTAGATTTCAAAATTTTATTTTTTGTTTAAAAAAATGGCAAAGTATATAAAATACTGTATAATACCTAATTTAAAAGGCATTTTGTCACTCTTACTTCTTTAGGGCACTTCTCGTTTCGCTCGTCGTACTCTAAACCCGTACGTGCTACAAAATGCTTCTTATAAAATTCCGTGGTGTTAGGATTATATGGTGTGCTCGCGCGCATATGTATTGCTATCCTTGCCGCACACTGTGACGTCAGCTTGGGAGCAGATTTGCCACACTACATTGGTAAAATTCTCGTAATTAATCTCTGTAGCTCTTATTATTAAAGTTGGAGAATAAATACAAATACGAAAGTTGAGAATATTTTGATGGTTAATAAAACTGCCTTATTTAATTTATTAGCACAGCTATCTACGATGTTTTGTTAATAAAATACGTAATGAGAAAATTATGTCTCAAATTTTTCAATGGTTGACATACTAAATACAACAAGACTTATAATTAGAAGTAGTAACATTCGCAAATAAAAATAGAAAAAATAATGCAAGTAAATTTATTTTGCACATTTAGTTGTGCAACAAATACCAAAGCAATAATCAAGTTTTTTATCTCTATTATCCACCTATTTTATTACATTCGTCAGTTTAGACAATTTCTTCTGCAATTTTCGTGTACAGTTAGAAAAACTTATATTTATGTTTAGATGCCTTAATCTAATATATATTCTAGTTCGCGCCTTACAAAGAATTATTTCATACGGGAAAATATTTAAGTAATTAAAATTGACAACCGCATCAACCAATTTTTTAAAAACTAACGACTCTTTTGACAACAATTCACCATGTAAACGTCTAAAGTGTGTGTCTAGAATTCGAGCTAATTGCATTAATTCTTCACTAGGATACATTAAATGTCGTTTGAAAGAAACTATATCCAATCCGGACTCCTCGAAATATCAAGTTTTCTTGTAGCCACGCCAAAATTTAAATCTGTATATTTATTTTTATGTCTGTAAGCTACATATTCTGCTATACACTATAAACCCTGGTTACTAAGAGTCTCAGAAAGTTGATTTGAATTCAAGGCGTTTAAAGTATTTTGAAATGGAGTTTCATGGAAAGTAGGTATTTCAGATTAAGGAACAAACTTCGGATTCATACTCTGGTTCCACGAAGGTATAATCTGCTACCAGGGTGCTATCTTTATGAATATTTAAATCATCATCCACATTCTTGTTTTCTAATTCTGAAGATTCAATGGTATTTGCAAAAAACTGCGGTTAAACAAGACTCGGTATCCTCTTCGAAATTTTTGTTCATTGTAAATATAGACAATGAATGTCGCTCCAGTACGTACCACCGAATTATATACTTGATTTAAAGTGGACCCGGGTGATCATTGGTGGCACCCATACCTCGAATGTAGGAAAAAAAGTTTTCCATTACATCCTGATCGAGTTTGTATGTTATTAAATAATCGATGTTATAGGTACTTATCGCGGAGGTAAAAATATAAATGTGTTAAGGAGCGGTTGCTTAAAATAATACCCTTTTGAAAAGGTAAAGGAGACTTGTGTTTTCCAACAACCATTTTATTTATTATTATTAACTATTTTTGTTTAATAACCAGTTCGCACACGACGCTTTTCTGCATCCCGCGCAGTTAGTTATTACGGCTTGCTCCCAAGCTGACGTCATGCGCGGGACTGACCAAAATTGAACCTCTACATAGCACACCATATAATCCTAACACCACGTAAAACTCGTATCATGATATACTATTATATAGGTTTACAAACACGTAAACGTTATTTACTTAATAATCTGTTGCATATCCTAATATTATTAAACATCTTATTTCTCATTTTAACATTTTTTTCAATAAACTTACATGTTGATTACAAAAAAATAATAAAAAGCAGATTAGTAGTATTAGTACTATTTAGATATTATAACTGCTCAAAAAAATTAAAGGAGCACTTAGTAAAAGTCGACTTTAATTGTTATTAAATTTAAAGTAGTCTAAAAATGATTAAATACTCAAACATTTTACTAGTTCTAACCAAAATAAAGAATAATTTATTTTAAATTAACAATTTACGTTTATTAAATCATAATATACAACATTGCTGAAAAAACATATTAACTAAAAGCAAGAACATAAAACAAAATAAGAATGAACTAGTAATGTGATGTTCCCTCTTACGAATGCACTCTTGTAGACGGTCTGGCATGCTTAAAATTAAATTGTCAATAACATGTGAGCAAATGAAAACGAAATCAAGCTTGACTTTGAAATATTTGTTGTATGAATAATATGTTGGTAGCACTGTA